>MU107855.1:0-20508 GCA_012274485.2 Sinapis alba | reverse complement strand
TCTCTGCATCTCTCCTGTACAGTAGAAACTATCTTCTATTACATTTTTTGTCTTCCAAGTCCCAAGTCTGAGCTAAAGCCAAAAACTTCCTTTTGATGGGTGGGGTGTTGTAGTACATTACCAGGCTCTTCTTGCTTTTATTTTGTCTTCTTACCATGGACCGGTTAGGGTTCTTCTCAAGCATTGCGTTTTGGCCAGCCATGGACGCTGCTTTGAGGATTCCTTTAGCTGTATAAATTCAACAAGACGTATCAGTAAAATTATGATCAAAAAGACAGTAGAGCCACATTCAGACAGACAGAGAAAAAATGTCTGGAAATCTGAAGAGTCACTCATAAAATACAAAGAAAAATAAAGAAAGGAAGAACGTCTTTACCTCATTCTTCTGTGTTTTCATAATTTCAGCCTGCATCATCATAGAGATAGCTCAGTTAAAGAACTGAGCCAGCTAGATTCTTTAAGGAGAAGCAAGGGAAAAAAAAGCCAAAAATGGTAGAAAACACACCTGTTTTCTCTTCAAATCTTGATTCAGTTGCTTGAGGTTTTCAATCTCGGCTTCTAGTTCCAAAGTGTAAGCCTGTGGTTAATTCATCGAAATTAATATCAAATTTCTTGAAACAAGGATAATGACAGTTCGGTTAGATTAATACTTTTACCTGCTTTCTAGCCCTTGATCTAGCAGCTGATTCTCGATTCTTGATCATTCTCTTTTGCCTTCTCTCAACAACCTTCTCCACACCTGTATTGCTTCTTCTACCCTGACCAAACACATAAGGAGCTGGTGATGACCAGGCATTGTTTTCTGCACTACTCGTCCCGGGAGAAGTAGATGCAAGAGTGACCCCTGCTTTTCCCATAGCAGCAAAACCACTATTGTTGTTCACAGGCGCTGCAAATGTTACATTCGCTTGCTTTGGATAAATAGTGGGAGGCAATCTCTGATGTGGTTGCTGCGGCTGCTGCATTGTTCCACCCACTTTGAGGCCTAAACCAGGTCCAGGTGCTTGATTCAAGATCATAGAACTATTGTTGCCGTTGAATGATATGTTGTTTTGACTCGGCTGACCAAATCCAAATCCCAAACCGGTAGAAACACCGTAGTTAGCATAAAACTCACTACTACTATTTTGGTTCTGTTGACTACAGTTATTATCTTCTTTCACAACACCAGCTCGGAGTAAAAAATCCTCTAAAGTCATTTCCCCTAAAGTGTGCTGCCTCTCAGGCGCATCCGTTCCACTATTCCCATTACCACTGTCTTTGGACATCAAGTGTTTCCAGACCTCATCAACAGTTTTCTGACTAAGCGTTCTAGGCAAAGTCAAGGAGCCTTGCCTCTGTAGAAGATTCCCTCCCGGAGCAAAACCACTACTTGGTTGCACGGCTGCAATGGAGGATGTAGTTGTCATAATGGCTTGAGTTTCCTCAGCAGTCCATATGTTCTTGAGAAGCTCATCCATATTCATTGACCCAAAATCTTTCCCTGGCTCACCTAATGTGCTCTGAAGCTCATCAAATGTTAACGAGTATAACGAAGACTGCCTCCCCAATGGCTTCGATTGGTTATTATTACTCCCATTACCTCCTGAAGAGTCTACGCCTAAGCTGTTAAAATTGATGTGAGTACCCATCACGTTCCTCTCCAGATCTTGAAACCAAAAGAATCACACCCTCTTTAGCTTTTACCTATAATAGAGCAAAAAAAAACAGACAATTGAGGTGAAACTGAAACCGGATTAAGAGTAGATCACACACCTTTGTGTCACATTGTTTATGTTTAATCGTTACAAGTGACAACACCAAAGCAAAAAACATGAACTTTCATATAGATATGTAAACTGGATATCGTTTTAACTATAGAAGCAATGAATCATAAAACATATCATAGAAGTTTGATTCAGAGGGTACAAGCTGGACCCTTGTTACATATTTGTGAGCATCCAAATGATCTTTAGTGTCAGACAAAGAAGACAGATCTGTTCTAGATTCCAGAGGAACAGCAAATAAGATCATAAACCCTCAAAAAGGAAACAAAAAGAAAAGACTTTGAACTCTTATTCCACTACCACTAGTTACTACTTGGTTTACAACATACATCGAGAAAGAAAAAAAACATAGATCAGATGTATGAATCGGACAAAAGACAAAAAATATAACAGTTCTAGAGATAATCAGACAAAGACAGATCTGATCAAAGAAAGAAATAAAAAGGTTTAAGCTTTCTCACCTAATGTTATTGGTAGACTGCGGAAACACGAGAAGAGTTGCGGGAGAGAGACGACAAGTGTGTGCTTGCTACTACCTTGACACAAACTGCCATTTTAAGGGGGTAAGCTTTTTCCTCTTTAAGGGTTTTTTAGATATTTTGTTTCCAGTTTTTAGAATAAATTAATAAATATCCTGGTTTAAATTATATTTAATCTGTTAAACTTATTCACTTAATTGAGCTGACATCCACGTTTACTGTTAACCAATAAGAAGCTGAGACGTGTGAAAGTATTACTCGTTGTTGGTTCTGTTGCCTTCTGTGAATAGTTGAAACAGATCGTGTTTGGAGTTTTCTTCACACTTTATTTTAAAATTATTTTCACAGACATGTTCTTTGTTTCTTACTCTTTTAGTATTTGGTTTATTTATGAAATAACCAAAAAAAAAGATTAGTTTTGTACACAGCCTAGCCCTGGACTAAGCCTAATGAAACATTGATTTTGGGCTCTTAAATTTTTTGAACAAAATTATATAAAAAAAAGACTCTTAAAAACTTTTTAGGTCCCCAAATTTATTAACAAAAAAGTTTAGCTTAAATTTTCAAAATATGACTTATGACCCCTTAAATTTCAGGACCGATCCTGTTTTGTAGAAAGAGATAAGAAGAGAAAATAGTAGAGAATGTAACTTTGGTTAGTTAGTGAATTTTGTTTTTTTTTGGTGTTAATGTGTTATACAATGCAATTTCTGTTTAGTATTCTAGTAAATCTTGAGTAAATCTGTTAATTATCTTTTTAATTATTATTAATTTGGTTTGTTATTTTTATTAACATAAATGGTGGCAAAAAAGTTTAGAAGTGGGTAGTGATTATTTTGGGACCCCATGGGTGTGCGAATTTTGATACCAAGCAATAATTATATCTAAGCAACCCAAAAAAGAACACTATTGTTGCGTTGATGTTAATACAATTCACTTCTAAATATGGAAAGTTTCCCTCTCCATATCTAGTAATTGATTTCAACATCATCATTATTTGATATGTTATTTAAGGGAATGTCTACTTTTGTGTCACGCTGGACACCAAACGTATGGAATGAGCATCAAACCATGATAAAGTCCACTTCCACTTATGCTGATGGAGATGATTCTACACTAGTTACAGTAATGTTACATTATCATGAACTTCATCTCAAGATCATTTAATTTGTAGGATGATAGACATGTGCAATGCGAGACCCACAATTGAAAACACCGTCATGCATATCAGTAGTGAAGTTATAAAGCTTTTTCACTGGAGTCAATACTAATATAACTATATAGTATGCTAAAAGAATGTGCAAAAAATAACATTTAAACCCTAAACAAGAGGGCTAATTATACATGAGTTAACCATATCTTCCATTATACATTAACAAATTAAACTCTAGCATGCAAACAAATATTTTCAAAAGTCATGGGGTCGGCTGACCCCCTCCTCGTTGCCTAAATCTACCAAGGTCAATAATACTTAAAAGTTTGGCCACCAACTCTCGTAGTAATATTAAATCACGGGACAAATCAGAAAAACAAAACATCGCATATACTACAAATATATATATAAGATTATAAAATGGTTCTCCTATGATAGTACTTATATGGGAAAAGAGAAATGAACTCAATGAATGAAAGATGGCTTGTTCAAGAGCCGCCTCTTTAAACCACAAAGTTTGATGAAAACAAATCTTCTTATTTGGCGAGCTTAACATATCTGAATACTCTCGATGAATCTCTTGAGTCTTGAGAGTGGGTTCCAATCTCATTCCCTTAGAACATCCTCACACACTGGGCTTTGGACGTTCGGATTCGGATGGATATTTCAGATTTTTGGGTATTTTGGTATTGAGTTTTAGAATCCGTTCGGATATTTTTACATATTGGATGATTTATGTATTTTTAGTTTGGGTTCGGTTAGCTTAACTGATTTTATAATTCTTACTAAGTTGTACGATTAATAGATTTGATGATAAAACTTTAAAAATAGAAAAGCATTACTCTGGTTGTTGTTCTAAGCTTTAGGATGCAAGTTTTGTTAATGCAAAAAGCTTGATATACATTTTAAGTAAGTAGCAAATCAATTTTTCTGCAATTATATGTATGTTATATAATCTTGAGAGTTAAGACATGCACAACATCAATATAAATATTATGAATAAAATGAAAGAAGTAAACTAAGAATATAGAGTTAACTATACATAAGTTTAATTATCTTCGAATATCTATTCGAGTTTGGATATCACTCATTCAAATTTGGATATCCAATCTAACATAATTCAATATCAGTTTGAATATTTTACTATTTTTGTTCAGATTTTAATTTGAGTTTTTCCAATGAAGTTCGGGTACAGATTCAGTATCAGTTGCGAAGCCTACCACACACTATAATGATTACCATATACGACACAAATTCCTAACCTTTTATTGGAATTGGCAAGCATACATACATGTGAACAAAATTTGATATTTTGTAACTTAAATTTTAAAATGGTTTTCTATTTTTTTAATCAACAACTTGTTTTAGCAAAATAAAGTAATTAAATTATAATATCCAAAGCAAACAAAGCTTGTTTTGCTAGGAAGTGTCTTCAAAGTAAGATGTGAGATGAATGAGGGATACAATCAATCAGAATAATAGAAACCAGAGTGCAAAGAACGTGAATATTACTAACAATTGCATAGATTGCGTTATGAGCGTAAGGAGTTGAGAAGATGTACAAACAAGGGTGAGTTAATATGTAATATATCGATTTCTGATATATTATGAAATGTTTAATAGAATTGTTTTAGTTATTTATATGTATTTATTTTTTTGTCATATTCATTTAGAATTCTAAAAGTTAAGTGTGCTTGGGTTGGCGTAGTGAAAAATAGATGACTTCTCAGGAAGTGATTCAGATATCGTAAGAGTGATGTCAAAACACGGAAAAGATCATTGGTAATTACAGAGTCAATAAACAAGACTTTCGAGATTTTGAAAAATCAATGCACTGTCTGCCAGGGGTTCACTGGCCAAGTGAGCGGACGTGAGAAACCCATTAGCCGTGGAAGTTTGGGCGTTACAAATGGTATCAGAGTTGGTTGATCATCTTGGTATCGATCCAAAAGGCATATTGAGACATGTCGTGTTGTGCTATGAGGATATTGCGCTCTCTGAGTGGGATTGAGTTGTAACATACCGATTTTTGGTATATGATGAAAGGTTTAATAAAATTGTATTGACTACCTATATCACCTTAATGCACTTACCTTTTCAGTCACACATCCATTTCAAACTTTAGAGTTACGTGTGTTAGGTCTGAAGTATAATGACTTCTCGGAAAGTGATTCGAATATCGTGCGAGTGAGACTAAAACATGAAAAAGTAATGCAGTGATTGCAGAGTCACTAAACAAGACTTTCAAGCACTAAAAAATTAACGCACAGTCTGTCGCATGAATTGGAATCCACATACTGATATTGAGTGAACGGATGTGGAAAACCTATTAGCAATGATGGTCTGAGCGTTACAAAATATTTTGAAAAAAAATCTATAAAAATATTACAATGATAATATATATATATATATATAATTTAATTAACAAAAATATAATACTGGAATATTCGTGATTATGACAATGAATTTAAGCACATTAATTTATTCTTGGGTAGAATATTGTTTCTAATATTAAAATTATTAAACTATTAAGTTACGATCTTTACAAGTACAAAACAACTTAGACACGAGTGATAATGACTCTGATTTTGTTTGGTTTAGCCATTGATGTCCTCTTTGACCGACTACATAAAAGGCATTTCGAGAAGGAAATATTGCTTATCAGTATAAGTGTAGAGATTTGACCATCAAGCTTTCCTGATTATTTAATTTCTCTTGATATTATTGTTTCGATTCTATAATATTTTGAAAAAAACAGATTTAGCTATTAACATGAGCTCGCTGTGGGTGCAATGGATACAAATGTATCTCATTTGCCAGATCTCTTTTTGGTTAACAAAGGAAACATCTAAAGCAGGCTCATGTGGAGCAAGATCTTGAAAGCCCTAGAGTTGGCTAAAACATTCCACAAGGTTGAAGTTTGGAACGGTGTTACTACATTTTTTTGGTTTGATTGCTGGACAGACATGGCCGGCTTAGGAAACAGGGCAGAGGGGCATGGGTCTCAGAGCCCATTTTTTTTGGATAAATAGTATTAGAAAAGGTTTCATTTTTTTTTAAAATGAAACTTTCCATACTATATATATTTTTTTTTTTTAAAAATATTTTATCCAGGGGCTCACTGATTCTTTGAGCCGACCCTGTGGACAGATATGGGGAAAGTACATAACCTGGTTGGTAACAGAGGTTACATTGACTCAGGAGTAGCAGAAATCAGGGCCGTGCCTGAGTTTTTAAGACTTAGAAGCAGAAAAAAATTTGGCCCCTAAAAAAGGTATAAGGCTAATTAGAACCCATAACCTTGACTAGTGAAACAATGTACTTAATTCTTGTCAAATTGGCCCTTAAGTTATTTATAAATACATTGCCCCCAAGCACATGCTTGACCAGTGCTTGACCAGCTTGTGGTCAAGCACGGCCCTGGCAGAAATGCAACAATGGACGAAATTATAAACAATCATAGGCGAAGAAGGCATTGAATGTTACTGCTAAATCAGGTTGAGGATGAAATCGAAAAGAAAAGGCAAACTTAGGTACGTAGATGAAACATATGTTCAGCTATGGCGAGAAAATGAGAACAAGTACAATAATAAATTCTGGGCCAAGTACACATAGGAACAACTCAGAGAGGTGACTGCGATGTGTTCCTGAGGCTCGAGCATCTGGTTCGCTTATGGAACACCAAAGTATGCTTTCCTCATGTGATTAACATTCAAAACCGCCTTACTACATGGGATCGAATGAAAAGATGGATTAGAGGTGAACATACCTAGATAGATAAAAATAAAAAATGGTGTGTTTTCTTTTACTGTTTAATAGATTTTTTTCTAGTCTTTTCTTTGGTTAATTATTACACAAAAAAATAAAATATTGTCTATAAAATCTCTAAACATCATATTAACTTTCATATTACACTCAAAACATATACACAATCAATAAAATTTATAATTTAGTATAAGCTCAACCTATATATAGTTAACATAAACTATTTGGAAACAAAAATTTAAAATATCTTTTAACCAGTATTTAAAATTTAAATAAAAATAGTTTCAGGTTTTATGAATATAATTTACAAGGTTTCTTAGATATGTAAAATCATATTTAATTAATAAAAAGTTACTATTACTGATTTTTTATTTATAAACTATAAATATATTATATATATCACGCAGTTATATTATTCATTATACATGTTACCATTCATTTATTATTTTGAACCGTTTATTTTAGATGAACCGCAATTATTCTGCAATATGTGTTTTTTTAAATAAAAATCACAGTTAAACTGTATTACAAAATCTGATATGTTTATGTTGTACCGCTCAGTCTGCTATTATCATTAGAAGCTTTAGTATCACTAACTTCTGGTATTCAATGATTTTTCAAAAAATTAAGTATAGAAAGTATGTGTTCTGACTTTGTCTAGCCAAGGTCTTCCCATACTACGATGGAAACAGTAGTGTGGACAGGTCTATTTGTTCCTAAGCGAGAAGGTGGCGTGAGAATAAAAAATAATTCAAGGACCCATCTAAAAGGATTCGGCTCCCTCGGATATCCAAATTTTCGGAGCGGATCCGGATCGGATCTCGGATCGAATCCGGATCTCGGATAAAAGTCTCAGACCTAGTGAAAATGCTAGATCTCTATGAGTTGTTTGGTCTAGACACTACCTCTTTCGTTATTTTTCTTTTTGAAAACATCACAAAAATTTAGTGAATAAGGTGTCAATTGGGTTGGACCAAACTCATTTGAAGTGTGTCCACTCGGACATTTGTTTTTTATATAAAAAATAATAACTATAAATAATTCAAACCTATTAATAACTAGATTTGAGACTTATTATCCGGAAATCTGGATCCGATTTGAAATCCGTTCTGGATTCACTATAAAAATATAATATATGGGATGTTTGAATCCAGATTTAAATAATAAAATTTTAGATCCGTCAAAATCGAATCCGAATCTAGATATCTTGATTTTTAGATCTATATATCTGAATACAGATCTGTATTTTTAAAATATATTAAATATTAAATTTTATTAATAATTAAATTTCATATATTAATATTTATACATCGGATTAGTTTTATAATATTATATTTTAATCTTTTAATATTATATACATATATATATAAGTTTTGTATAAATATTTAATTTATCTTTTTATTTTTATTTAAAAATATTTTTTATTTTTTAAAATTATTTTTATGAATCCAGATATGGATCCGGACACCCGCGAGTAATACAATATCTAGAAGAATATCTGAAATCTAGATATCCGGAGGTCAACAATCCATATCTGGATATTGAATCCATAGAGCCGACGAATCCAAATTTGGATAGCCTAAATTTTTCGGATATCTGGATCCGTTCCACCCCTATTAACAACTATGCCCAAATTCACCTATGTCTAGTTGGACTTAATCCAAACCCATCCATCTATAGATTATTTTAAATTTTAGCCTAAATCAATTCAAATTCAATTTATATGTCTAAGAAATTATGTGTCCGCAACATTTTTTCTATGTAAACAATAACATGTAATTGTCTATTACTTTACAAAATGAAAACAATATTAGTAAATACACTTAACATTCGCCTTTTTCCAAACATAAAAAAAAAACAAAAACAATAATTCAGTTTGTCATTGTATTGAAGCGCTAATATCATTCGTCTCCCTCACAGACTATATCGTAAGAAAATTGAAAGTTTTAGTGAAAGCTTCACTTTATCTGCTTTATTTGTTTTTTTTTTCTGCAATCACAATAAAAATAAATAAATCCAAGCAACTCTTTTTTTTGGGCAATCCATCCAACTCTTAACACAACTCTAATCAGCCATGACCTGCTCAACTTCATATTGGACATTTGGACACATTTATTTTATATGTAATATAATTAATTATATATAATATTATAGGTCTTTATTGTAGAAAAAACAAAAATTTGGGTGTTTTTATCATCAAATTTATTTGTTTTTAAGGTAGGCCCTGGACGTTTGCTCCACTTGCATATATTTAGAGCTAAAAAGGTTGAAGTTTTTCATCAAAAAACATAAACCTATCAATAGACACTCAAATCAATCAAATTCGTGTTCCATACACTATTTACTTAAATTATATACATCAATTAAAATCATCAAAGCTATGGAATCCAAAATTAGAAAGTAAAACTCACTTAAGCTTATGTAATCACAAATATGAATAATCAAACACATTGAACAATTACTTGGAGAGTTAGAGTAGACTAAAAATAACGATTTTTTTTCTTTGAATCAATTAAAAGGATAATCAATCAACCACATAGATCTGACAAGAAGCAGAAGATAACCTCTGATGGTGGATTGAAGAAGAAAAGAAGCTCCAGTGGTGGATCGACAAAACATAGAAGCTCTAGTGGTGACTAGAAGACGCATAGAAGCTCCGGTCATGGATCACCTTCCGAATAGCCATCTTCTCACGTCTCTTCATCTGGACTGATGAAAGTGAAGGTCTGTTGCGGTCTTATGCGGGACTTGCAGTACATCCAAGGCCCATCCCGCTTTTGGCCAAGTCCCGTTTCAATCTTCCCCGCAAGGCCTGCTTTTTTTTTGGCTTAAGAAATACTGGCCCAAACCCGCCCTGCTATAGTCTTTCTTGGACCAGGACCGCGGTCTAGGTTTCCAATTGACATCTCCATATTATAAGCATAAGGTCTCATACCATATTGTATCTAAGAATCTTAAAGAGCCCATTAGTGAAAATGAATTATATGGATTCCACAAGAGGGTAAAAAGAATTTATGAAGGTGTCTCCTTTGAAGATGTTTACGATAATTCTTGATTTCATCAGTTCTTAAAAAAAATATATAAAGATCATGGAGGAGATCAATGCATTATATGATGAGGCTAGAAGAGCAGAAACTGGGATCGAAAAATTGGTTAAGCTAGAAGACAAGTTTTTGGTCCATCGCATTATCACATGAGTGGAAGTTCCTAATGCTTTATGTGATACATGTTCTACAGTTACCATCATTTCTAAGGAAATCGTTGACAGACTTGGACTTTCAAGATAAGTTCCTAAGATTACTCTAACCTTTGCAAATTACTCTACAAAGTCTTCTCAAGGTATAGTCAACAACATGAATGTGAGAGTTGAGAATTACATAGTACTTATTGACTTCATGTGTTGAAGATGTGTAGTAGATTAAGTATACCTCTGATTCTTGGTAGAGCTTTTCTAGTTACAACAAGAGCAGTAGTTAACATGCAAAATGGAAGGATTTCATTTGCTAATATTGATAAGAATGTCTTTTACAAAGTTGTACCCCAAAGAAGAGCAATGCATCTGGTTTCTTGCACTGATGTGACTAATATTCCATTGCTTGTAGATATTTCCCATGAAGATTTAGGTGATAAAGTGATGTTAAGGAAGTCTTGGATGAAAAATTACTACACAATCACATAAGTCTCATGGAAATGATAAGACACAGGAGGTGAAGAGCAAAAGGATAAGTGACGATCCTCACATGACACTTGTGCCTCAGAGCTGTTCAGATGGGTCATTGAATAGAAAGTGTGCATCAAGGTTTTTTCACAGCCATTCACAAATGTTCAAACTATTTTCACTTCTGAGCCGAAGACAAAGGAAAGGATGCAACAAAAGGTTTCATGGGCAGTGTAATCATGCTGAAGATATTGGACATTGAGGCATGTTTTGGAGAAGTTTCTCATTCTTATCCAGCCTGATCTTTGCCTCCAAAGTTGAGCTAATGACTTAAAACAAGCGCTTTGTAGGACGCAATCCAATAGTAAGTATTCTGCTTTTTTAAAAAAAGTCTGAGTCGTAAAATACCCAGTGTACGGTCGACACTATCTTGGTGTCAGTCGACACCCACCCAACCAATGAATGGCGATCGACACAAGTCTGCACATAATTAAGTTTTCTACTTTACTTAGTTTTCTCGATTTTTTTTTTTGCCAATATCTTGATGTATAACATTGAGAACAACGTTATTTGAGTTTGAGAGAGATAGTTACTGACATTGTGTTCTATTTCGAGTGTAAATTGTGTTAGTTGTGTCATTTTATTGAGTCAGTTGGGAACTATGAGCTTTTCTTTGAACTAATCATCTAACTATTTAACTAGCACCATTCTTTAAGTTATTGATTGGAGATTGTATGAAATGAAAAATTCCAAAGTGGATTGATCTGCCATAACATTCATCCTTGTGAAAGTGTTTGAAAGATTCAAAATTGGCCTCCAACATTAATCTACTTCAATCTCTTGTCTTGGGGTTTGATATAAACTGGCTCAAATTCCTCGTTTAGGTTTGAAAAGACCATGTGTGAGTATGGTTTCTCTTTCTTTTTTTTTTTTTTTTTTTTAATGTAAANGTTTTTTTTTTTTTTTTTTTTTTTTTTTTTTAATGTAAAAAAGAAAATATTGAGATGATTTTGTGGAGTAAATAGGTGGAAATTTTTTCATGATCCTATTATTTTATTTTGAATGGAATGATCACACAAATATGGAAGCGAGGAATATTAAAATTTTATGTGACCCCATTATTCGCTTACACCTTTGGAGCATGAAAAAAATGAAAAAGAAGAAGAGAAACAAAATGAGAAAAGTGAGAAAAGAGAGAGAAAATAAACCATAGTAAGACTATATGTGTGATCAAAAATCTGAATGGATAAGAGTCCATGTGTCTTGTGATTGACATTCCCTCGATAAGTGAGGTCAATGATGGTGAGTTTAGATATCTCTTGTGAAATGTGGACTGGAAATGGTTTGGTTGTTAAGCAAAAGTCATGTACATGAAAGTACATTCTAAGGTTGGTACTAGTTGACGTGGCTGACAACAAGTAATAGTGAAAGTGTGTGTTCTGAATAATAAGTGGATTCTTGCGTTTTCAAACTTCTGACACATGTTTAGTTCTCTGTTTTGATTAAAGGCAAAAAAACTAAGTTTGGGGAAGTTGATATTTCATAGTTTCTATGGGGTCCTATTTTAGAGTCTTTATTAAATGTTTTAATTTGTTTTTAAAATCTTAGCAGGTTTAAGTACGTTATAGACAACTTTGGAGATTCTAAAAAAATTTGGAGCTTGGAGAGAACTGAAACCGAAGAGAGCAAGTCAGAGTCGATCCACACTCATCTTAGTGTCGGTCTACTCATCCTTACGACAAACCAACATGTTTTTAAAGTAAGTTTCAAGAATTGCAAAAAAACACACACAATTATTTAGGAGTTAATTGACATCTTCATGCCGTTTGCTCTTTATTTTCTAGGTTCTTTTGATCTGTTTTTAGATTGTGTAGCTTGGTGTATGTATTTAAGTTTAGTTTTTTTTCTTCTGTTTGTTCCATCTAGCCTCCCATTTGTGGGCATAGGACTACAGGGACTGGTGTTGTTGTCCGCTGGCTTTGTTTCTTTCGGAATTTGCGGAATCGCCGGTCAGTATGTTTAATGCAATCTTCCCTTTAGTGTTTATAAGAAAAGTAAAATATAAAAACTAAAAATCAAAATACGTTGGCGACTTTATAGCACCGCAGATGAGCAGACACTTTTGAGCATTGACTTTGAAGCAAAGCGTGAAAATATCAAAAACATAGCACTAACCAAAGTCTCTCTCACATTTTGCAAATCAGAAACAACATTAAAACCCAAAACCAACGAGAATCTCTCTCTATTCCTTGGTTGTAACCTCGAAAAGGCAAAACCTTAATTCATTGCTTGCTTCATGGGTCTGTTCTCGAATCTTCGAGGAACCAGAACCCACGACGAATTGCCTGTAGCAGCAAATGCCTCTTCTTCTTCCTCTCCTTCGTCGTCGTCTATGAGGCGAAAGTTGTCGAATTTATTACCAATCTGCGTGGCTCTCGTTGTCATCGCCGAGATCGGGTTTCTGGGTCGCCTCGACAAAGTCGCTTTGGTCGATACGTTGACTGATTTCTTCACTCAGCCTCCGCCGCTCTCGCACCCTCCGCCGCTCTCCCAGCCTCCGCCGAGTAGATCCGACCGGAAGATCGGTGTGGTGACGGAGAGCTGCGAGGAGTGGTTGACGAGAGAAGACTCTGTGACTTATTCCAGGGACTTCCATAAAAATCCAATCTTTATCTCCGGTGGTCGAAAGGTAAACTCCATTGATTCTTCATTTCGCTCATTTATTATTATTATTATGGAAGAAGAGTGGTTGATGAGTCATTGCCCAAAAAAGGAATTGAGGCTTTTGCTTGATATGATCATAGAGAGTAATTTGTGAATCTTAGAGTGAGAAAGAATTGTTTGTTCCCATCTCTTATGGATGCATTCATTTACATGTTTCATATAGTGTTTGTCTCTCTTGTTATAGATGTTTAGCTGCTGCTTCTTCTTGATGGGTTTATTATTGGTTTCATCTCTCTCTCTCTCTCTCAGTTTGTAGGACTTCCAATCTTGTTCTTATGGATGGATTCATTACATGTTTCATGTGTTTGTCTCTCTTATGACAGATGTTGAATCTACTGCTTCTTGATAGGTCATTTCTCTCTCAGTTTGTAGGACTTTCAATCTTGCTCCTATGGATGGATTCATTTACGTCTGTTTCATATATTGTTTGTCTCTCTTGTGATTGATGTTTAACTACTGCTTATGGATGGGTTATTATTGATATCATCTCTCTCTCTCTCAATTTGTAGGACTTTCAATCTTGCTCTGTCGATTGTACGTTTGAAGATAGCTCAGGTAAAAGACCAGATGCTGTGTTTAGATTAGCTCATCAACCTGGAACTCTTACTATAATCCGTTCCATGGAATCAGCTCAGTACTATCCGGACAATGATCTCTCAACGGCACGAGGGTGGGTAAGCACAATCTTAACGTTTTCTTCAGGACATTTTTGGGCACAAGATGTTGTTATTGGACTGACTTTTTTTTGTATATTCTTTGTTCATCAGGAGAGGTTATGATATTGTGATGACGACTAGTCTTTCATCAGATGTTCCTGTTGGGTACTTTTCATGGGCGGAATATGATATTATGGCTCCAGTACAACCTAAGACCGAGAAGGCTATCGCTGCTGCTTTTATTTCCAACTGTGGTGCTCGTAATTTTAGATTGCAAGCACTTGAAGCCCTGATGAGAACTAACATTAAGATTGATTCTTATGGTGGTTGTCATCGGAACCGGAATGGAAAAGGTTAACATAGAGATTAGCATTCAACTTGAACCACTGGATGATCAACGAGCTGTCATTTTGATGTAATTTGGTTTTATGAATTTCATATAGTTGACAAGGTTGAAGCACTCAAACGCTACAAATTCAGTTTGGCTTTTGAGAATACCAACGAAGAAGATTATGTCACCGAGAAGTTCTTCCAATCTCTAGTTGCTGGTATGTTTTAGAGCAATTTGGTAGACACTCTTGTTGGTGACATCGTTAAGAAGTATTTGATCAGAACAATTTGTTCAATGTTTCCTCTCAGGATCTGTCCCTGTGGTTGTTGGTGCTCCGAATATAGAAGATTTTGCTCCTGCTTCCGGCTCAATCCTTCACATTAAGAGTTTGGAAGATGTGGAGCCAGTTGCAAAGAGAATGGAGTATCTCGCAGCTAACCCTGCTGCTTATAATCAGACACTAAGGTCCAGTTCTTTGCCATCAATGATTGTATTTGTGTGTAATAACTTCTTCTTGAAAGCTTCATGCATCTGTTTTGGATTTAGATGGAAGTACGAGGGTCCTTCAGATTCTTTCAAGGCACTTGTTGATATGGCTGCTGTGCATTCTTCTTGCCGTCTCTGCATTTTCCTGGCTACGAGGAGCCAAGAACAAGAAGAAAAAAGCCCTAGTTTCAAGAAACGACCTTGCAAGTGCACCAGGGGAGGATCAGACACGGTTTATCATGTTTTTGTTAGAGAAAGAGGCCGGTTTGAGATGGAATCCATCTTTCTGAGGTAAGAAAGCTTTTACCTAACTGCCCCCACTAAATAAAAAACACATGATATGATTATGTTTTGACTTTGAAATATACCAATACAGGGGTAAAGATCTGACACAGGAAGCTTTAGAATCTGCAGTGGTTGCCAAGTTCAAGTCTTTAAAACATGAGCCGGTGTGGAAGAAGGAAAGGCCTGTAAGCTTGAAAGGAGACAACGAGCTTAGAGTACACAAGATTTACCCGCTTGGCCTCACGCAGCGACAAGCTTTGTACAACTTCAAATTCGAAGGGAACTCTAGTTTAAGCACTCACATTCAACACAACCCTTGTGCTAAGTTTGAGGTTGTCTTCGTGTAGTTTCATTCTCAAAAATCTATTTCACCATTTCCATCTTTAGTTTCGAAGGCATTTCTCTCTGTGTGAAAATCGCAAAGTGCAAGAAACCGATTAGATGAGACAAAAGGTCATTTTAGTTACGACATTGGTTTGTTTTAGGCAAGAGATTTGTCTCTGTGTAAATCAATTCGGACATTGCAGATGATTTGTTGTTGCTTTCTTGGTGCAGAGATGTTTGAAGGCTTAGATGAATTTGATAGTTTTAAGTTTTCTCTTTAGAGTTGGTTGATTGATTAACCTCTTAATAGTTTTCATAGCTTTATGTTTAAACACAAACTACTTCCCATTAGGGTTAAATTATAACACCTCGCAAGTAAAAGAAAATTGTCGATTTTTAAGTATCGTACCAGTAAAATATTATGCACGTCTAGATTTCTGTTTAGGTGGCAATCATTGGTGATATCCAAATAACCTAAAAGATATTACAAATAATATTTTATGATAATTAATTGTTAAAATTATAGAAATTGTAGTAATATCTAATCAATTCTTTTTATATTTATATATTACATAAAATTAAAAAGAAAAACAGTTCATAGAAATAGATATAATGATTTCATATTTTATATCAAAATTATATGCGTATATAAAATATTATAATAATTATTATCGTCATACAATGTCCATATATGCTTTATAAATAATTAATAAAAAATTAAAACATTTATAAAATTGATCATGCTTACGAAATTATTTTTATTATAATTTTAAATTATTTACAAGAGCTTATAATTTTTTTATAAAAAATACAAATTATATATTAAAGGAGAAGTCACTTAAGTGATTTTTGTTTACGTGTCGTTTGTTGTTGAAATCTTAAGAAAATTGTTACAATTTTGTTAGCCATTAATTTTTAAATTTTATAAAATAAAGTGTATGTGTATAAATAATTAATATTACTTGCCAATTAATCTAAATGATATAACGAATAATAATTTATAGTAAATAATTGCTGAAATTATATTAAATAATAATAACATTTGATTTATTCTTTTTATGTTTATAAACTACATAATATAATGGATTAATTTTCATATACAAATAATTATAATAATTTTATCTTTTATATTAATATTTATTCGTATATTTATATATGAATAACTATTAATGTCTTATAAAGTTCATAATTTTTTCATAAATCATTTATAATGTTTAAGAAAATTATTATGAGTTTTTTTTAACTTTCAAAATCATTGTATTTAAATTATTTATAAGAAAAAGAACATTTGTTGAACAAATATAAATTTGCAATAAAAAATGATATATATATATATATATATATATATATACACATATATATAGGAAACTAAAAGTAATGCGACAGTTACATATCAATATCAATATATGATTATTCCATAACCATTTGTTATAAATAAAAAATAGTATGAAGATTTTAGATTTTCAAACTAGTTGAAGTTAAAAATTAATATTTATAATTATTATTCAATATTTATGGTATTATATACATAATATATGTTTTCATACAATATATATATCTGTGAATTCGCGGGCAACCACCTAGTATTGTAATAGTTAAGAGACATATGATCCAATTATATATTTTAAGTGATTTGTTTTTTCTTATAAAAATATATTATAGATACCATATATTTTGACCAATAATTATTAGGAGAAATATCCTAACAAAAACATAAAATTATATTTACATAAACGTATAAAATATATGCAATACCTTTTTATTCACTACTTGAATATTTAAGACTTTTATAATTTTTAAAACAAAGGGCTAAATTATACTTTAAGCAACACTATGCATCTAGACTATGATTTTTAGAGAATCGGAAAAATTACAAAGAAAAAGAAAAAATGGAATAAAAAAGATGTGAGTTATTATTTGCAAATTTCAAAAATTAGAAATATTACTCGATAAAAATTAAAGTAGTAAAGTAAATATTGTTAAAAATCAAAAGAAATATTTGAGGATCTTATTTAGAAACAGACTAAAAACTTCTTGGGAGATTTGCAAGTTTACAGTTTATTTGATATCATCAATCAACTTTACCATTAATCAAATAACATTTTCAAATATACCACATTCATTAATGTGTAAAATACTAAATTACTCTTATTTTATCTTCAATACTTATTCCCCTCTCTAGAATCCTAAAACATCAATTCTACAATCCTAAACCCTAAACTTTCAAATTTAAACTCTAAACTTTCAAATCTAAACCTTAAACCCTAAAACATCAACACTAAACCCTAAACACTAAAATATCAATTATAAACCCTAAACCCTAAATTTAACCTAAACCCTAAACCCTAAATTTAACCTAAACCCTAAATTTACTCTAAACCCTAAACCCTAAATTTACACTAAACCCTAAATTTACCTTAAACCCTAAACCCTAAATTTATCCTAAACCCTAAAATATCAATTCTAAACCTTAAACTCTAAATTTACCCTAAACCTTAAATTTACTCTAAACTCTAAATTTACCCTAAACTTTAAATTTACCCTAAACTTTAAATTTACCCTAAACCCTAAACCCTAAATTTACCCTAAACCCTAAACCCTAAATTTACCTTAGGGTTATAAATGTCTTTTACCCTTTATTAAAAATGATGGTAAACATGATTAGTGTAAACATAAAAATTGGTACTATGAAAGTGATATTTTTGACAATTTACCAAACTTTTTTGTTGACTAAAAAGTAAAAACTATAACTAACTCAACAACCATATTAGTTAGTTTTTTCCCGCAGTCTCCGACTTATATTTAAAGAAACCAATTAAAACTTGGACAATTCTCTTAAATAGCTCCCTTTTAAGTTTTTGTCACAAAAATAACACTAGACAAATAAAATGACCAAAATAGCATTTTTTTTTTTGAAATTTTCATTTTTTTCATTTTTTTTTTGAAATTTTCATTTTTTTCATTTTTTTTTTGAAATTTGAAACCCTATCCCAAACCCACCCCTTTACTCTAAACCCTAAAGTCTAAATTAGTTAACCCTAGGGATATAAATGCATTTAAATAAAAAAATTAGCTTCTAAAAAAATTATTTTAGTCATTTTCTTCCTTAAGAACTGTTTTTATGAAGAACAAACTAAAATGGGCTATCTAAGGGAATTTCTCTTAAAACTTTATTATTCACCTGCTTTTTTTCTTTATCAAAAGAAACTCTCCTACTGGATTTTCAAGTTATGAGTAGAAATCAGAATCTTCTAGAGATCGCAAACCAAGTATGATTTTTATTCTTTCTCTGTAGATCCCTTGCTATTCATATTTATGATCAGTGGATTGCATCTAATGATTTTGCTTATTTAGAGAACTCGATCTCTTTTCTTATTGACCCTTCTTGGATTGATGCACCACAACACTCAGATCTTTTTAATTACGGTACTGATTTTCAAGATATGATGATCATAGAGTAATAATTCATTAGAGATTTAGATCAAGAACAACAAATATTGCAGCTAAAATCTCAGCAACCACAACATCTAACAGATCAACAAGTAGTATATTGTCCTCAGAAACATGATTATACAACATTACATGTGTAACAAGTGCCTCCTGAATCTCTGGCTTCTTCGAACAGTCTTGATTTTGGTAAAAAAAAAAAAAAACAATTTTCAATGCCAATAATAAACGGTTCGCCCTAAAAACCTCTCAAGCTCGAAGATCGAGACAACGCCGACAAGTTTACATCTCGACGCTGGCGGGGCTTCAGGCTGCCGGCGTCGGGACCTCCATCCCGATGCACTCATGATTCTTGTTCCCCTGTGCAATTATTTCTCTTTAGAGCTTTTGGTTTCGTTTTCCGGTCTCAAGCTTTGTCTCTCCATTGTGGTCAGAACCTTCGCCCAAGCCGCTGGATCTCCTCGGAGACATCCCGCCGGAGTGAGCCGAAGCGCCTGTCCTCTTCTTTACGGCTCTGGTTCAACAAGAATCGACTTTTCATGGGGATTCCCCAGTCCGCGCGTGTACATCATAGCCCACATCCACCGGGTTTTGCTGATGTGTTTCAAGTGCTCCGTCGTTCTTACTACCGGCAAGGTTCTGCTCAGTTTCGGAGTAGTCACCATCCCCTCCTCCGGATCTGCAACTCACAAACCATATCCACCACCATATTCGGCGTTTGCAGTCTCGGGTCTCCAGCTGCTTCCACTCTTATTGATGCCTCCTCCACCGCACTTCAACTTGTCCTCACCTGAACAGAGGACGGAAACGGCACTCTCCTCTTCATCGGATTTAGACCTTCTGTCCTCCAGCTGCCGCTCTCACCTCGTCGCATCCGACAATAATCGACATGAAAATTTTTGCACAAAACTAGGGTTGGGCCCTCATTTACTGGATACAGGCTTGGTGAGCCCATCAGAGTTCAGAGATCAACACCCCAGCCCATCATTATCACCACCTTGCTTCTTGTTGGAGAAGCCACCCATACCTCCACCTGCCTCCTTTTTAAGGAGTGAATTCCCTCCAATTGTTAAGCAGAGGTGTTTTTCCATATCTATAACCGTATTGTTATCTTGTGTAGCGGTTTGTTCGGGACCTAAAGATGCAAGGGATTTCATTTTGACGATATTCCGAGGTGCGGATTGGATGTTAACGTCACAATTTAAGGTAACTAAATTTCAAGATTTCGGCAGTGTCGTAAATCTTGCTTCGACGCATTCAGGCTTTGCTTTGAATTCAATGTCTTTCTATCCTAGGATTCTAGCTATGTTCTATGTTCTGTTGTCTTTTGCTTATAGAGTTTAAACAACTCTTCTCCTATTTGTAGCATGAACGTTTAAGGTTTAATGAAAGTTGTGTTTAAAAAAAAAGCTTTTAAAAAAATCTTTTCACTCA
>MU107853.1:6793-24785 GCA_012274485.2 Sinapis alba | reverse complement strand
GTATGGGTCATTTTTCATGTACTGATGGGTCCAGTCCGAACAGTCCATGGTCCGTTGAATTAAATCCTTCCATTCAGTATGGATAAGACTGATCTTATAATCCAATCAGTACTTATGGGTCGATTTTTCATGGCCGGATGGACCAATGTGGGCAGTCCTTGGTCCTTCAGGCAGTACAGATGGCTGATTAATCAGCCTATCAATATGTATGGTCATTTTTCATGTACTGATGGGACTAGTCTGGACAGTCCATGGTCCGTTGAGTTAAATCCTTCCATTCAGTACGGATAAGGCTGATCATGTCAGCCTATCAGTACCTATGGGTAGATTTTCATGGCCTGATGGACCAGTCTGGACAGTCTTTGGTCCATCCAGGCAGTACGGATGGCTGATCGTATCATTCATCAGTACGGATGGGACTGTTTTTCATGTACAGGTGGGACCAGTCTGGACAGTCTTTGGTTCATTGAGTTAAATACTTCCATTAAGTACGGATAACGCTGATCATATCAGCCTATCAGTACGTATGGGTCAATTTTCATGGACAAGTGGGACCAGTCTGGACAGTCTTTCGTCCATTGAGTTAAATCCTTCCATTCAGTACGGATAAGGCTGATCTTATCAGCCTATCAGTACGTGTGGGTCAATTTTTCATGGCCTGATGGACCAGTCTAGACAGTCCTTGGTCCATCCAGGAAGTACAGAAGGCTGATCGTATTAGCCTATATGTACGTATGGGTCATTTTTCATGTACTGATGGGACTAGTCTGGACAGTCCATGGTTCATTGAGTTAAATCCTTCCATTGTGTATGGATAAGGCAGATCAAATCAGCCTATCAGTACGTGTGGGTCGATTTTTCATGGCCTGATGGACCAGTCTGGACAGTAATTGGTCCATCCAAGAAGTACAGATGGCTGATCGTATAAGCATATCAATACGTATGGGTCATTTATCATGTACTGATGGGACCAGTATAGACAGTCCATGTTTCATTGAGTTAAATCTTTCTATTCAGTACAAATAAGGCTGATCATATCAGTCTATCAGTACGTATGGGTAGATTTTTCATGGCCAGATGGACCAGTTTGGACAGTCGTTGATACATCCAGGCAGTATGGATGGCTGATCATATCAGTCATCAGTACGTATTGGTCATTTTTCATGTACAGGTGGGACCAGTCTGGACAGTCCATGGTCCGTTGAGTTAAGTTCTTCCGTTCAGTACGGATAAGGCTGATCATATAAGCCTATCAGTACGCTTGGGTCAATTTTTCATGGCCTGATGGACCAGTCTCGACAGTCCTTGGTCCTTCCAGGCAGTACGGAGGGCTTATCGTATCAGCCTATCAGAACGTATGGGTCATTTTTCTTGTACTGATCGGACCAGTCTGAACAGTCCATGGTCCGTTGAGTTAAATACTTCCATTTAGTACGGATAAGGCTAATTATATCAGCCTATCAGTACGTTTGGGTCGATTATTTATGGTATGATGGACCAGTCTTTACTATCTGGACAGTCCTTGGTCCTTCCAGGCAGTATAGATGGCTGATCGTATCAGCATATCAGTAGGTATGGGTCATTTTTCATGTACTAATGGGATCAGTCAAGACAATCCATGGTCCGTTGAAATAAATCCTTCCATTCAGTATGGATAAGACTGATCATATAAGCCAAACAATACTTATGTGTCAATTTTTCATGGCTTGATGGACCAGTGTGGCAGTCCTTGGGCCTTCAGGCAGTATAGATGGCTGATTAATCAGCCTATCAGTATGTATGGTCATTTTTCATGTACTGATGGAACCAGTCTGGACAGTCCATGGTCCGTTGAGTTAAATCCTTCCATTCAGTACGGATAAGGCTCATCATGTCAGCCTATCATGGCCTGATGGACCAGTCTGGACAGTCCTTGGTCCATCAAGGTAGTACGGATGGCTGATCGTATTAGTCATCAGTACGGATGGGTCCTTTTTTCATGTACATGTGGGACCAATCTGGACAGTCCTTGGTCCATTGAGTTAAATCCTTCCATTCAGTACGGATAAGGCTGATCATATCAGCCTATCAGTACGTGTGGGTCGATTTTTCATGGCCTGATGGACCATGCTGGACAGTCATTGGTCTATCCAGGCAGTATGGATGCTTGGTCGTATCAGTCATCAGTACGGATGGGTCATTTTCCATGTACAGATGGGACCAGTCTGGACAGTCTATGGTCTGTTGAGTTAAATCCTTCCATTGTGTATGGATAAGGCTGATCAAATTAGCCTATCAGTATTGTGGGTTGATTTTTCATGGCCTGATGGACCAGTCTGGACAGTCATTGGTCCATCCAAGAAGTACGGATGGCTAATCGTATAAGCCTATCAGTACGTGTGGGTCATTTTTCATGTACTGATGGGACCAGTCTAGACAGTCCATGGTTCGTTGAGTTAAATCTTTCCATACAGTACAGATAAGGCTGATCATATCAGCCTATCAGTACGTATGGGTAGATTTTTCATGGCCTGATAAACCAGTCTGGACAGTCCTTGGTCCATCCAGGCAGTACGGATGGCTGACCGTATCAGTCTATTAGTACGTATAGGTCATTTTTCATGTACTTATGGGACCAGTCTGAACAGTCCATGCTCCGTTGAATTAATTCCATCCATTCAGTACGGATAAGGCTGATCATATCAGCCCATCAGTATGTGTGGGTCAATTTTCCATGGCCTGATGGACCAGTCTGGACAGTCCTTGGTCCATTTAGGAAGTACGGATGGCTGATCGTATTAGCCTATAAGTACGTATGGGTCATTTTTCATGTACTGATGGGACCAATCTGGACAGTCCATGGTTCGTTGAGTTAAATCCTTTCATTGTGTATGGATAAGGCTGATCAAATCAGCCTATCAGTACGTGTGGGTTGATTTTTCATGGCCTGATGGACCAGTCTGGACAGTCATTGATCCATCCAAGAAGTACAGATGGCTGATCGTATAAGCATATCAGTACGTATGGATCATTTTTCATGTACTGATAGGACCAGTCTAGACAGTCCATGGTTCGTTGAGTTAAATCTTTCTACTCAGTACAGATAAGGCTGATCATATCAGTCTATCTGTACGTATGGGTAGATTTTTCATGGCCTGATGGACCAGTCTGGACAGTTGTTGGTACATCCAGGCAGTATGGATGGGTGATCGTATCAGTCATCAGTACGTATGGGTAATTTTTCATGTACAGGTGGGACCTGTCTGGACAGTCCATGGTTTGTTGAGTTAAGTCCTTCCGTTCAGTACGGATAAGGCTGTTCATATAAGCCTATCAGTATGTGTGGGTGAATTTTTCATGGCCTGATAGACCAGTCTTGACAGCCCTTGGTCTTTCCAGGCAGTACAGAGGGCTGATCGTATCAGCCTATCAGAACGTATGGGTCATTTTCATGTACTGATAGAACCAGTCTGAAAAGTCCATGGTCCGTTGAGTTTAATACTTCAATTCAGTACGGATAAGGCTGATTATATCAGCCTATCAGTACGTTTTGGTCTATTTTTCATGGTCTGATGGACCAGTCTGTCCTATCTGGACAGTCCTTGGTCCTTCCAGGCAGTATGGATGGCTGATCGTATCAGCCTATTAGTAGGTATGGGTCATTTTTCATGTACTAATGAGACCAGTCAGGACAATCCATGGTTCGTTGAATTAAATCCTTCCATTCAGTAGGGATAAGACTGATCATATAAGCCAATCAATACTTATGGGTGGATTTTTCATGGCCTGATGGACCAGTGTGGGCAGTCCTTGTTCCTTCAGGCAGTACAAATGGCTGATTAATAAGCCTATCAGTATGTATGGTCATTTTTCATGTACTGGTGGGACCAGTCTGGACAGTCCAGGGTTCGTTTAGTTAAATCCTTCCATTCAGTACGGATAAGGCTGATCATATCAGCCAATCAGTACGTGTGGGTCGATTTTTCATGGCCTGATCGACCAGTCTGGACAGTCCTTGGTCCTTCCAGGCAGTACGGATGTCTGATCGTATCAGCCTATCAGTACGTATGGGGTCATTTTTCATGTACTATTGGGACCAGTCTGAACAGTCCATGGTCCGTTGAGTTAAATACTTCCATTCAGTACGGATAAGGCTGATCATATCAGCCTATCAGTACGTATTGGTCGATTTTTCATGGTCTGATGGACCAGTCTGGACTGTCCTTGGTCCTTCCAGGCAGTATGGATGGCTGATCATATCAGCCTATCAGTATGTATGGGTCATTTTAAATGTACAGGTGGGACCAGTCTAGACAGTCCATGGTCTGTTGAGTTAAGTCCTTATGTTCGGTACGGAAAAGGCTGATCATATAACCCTATCAGTACGTATGGGTCAATTTTTCATGGCCTAATGGACCAGTCTGGACAGTCCTTGGTCCTTCCAGGCAGTACGGAGGGCTGATCGTATCAGCCTATCAGTACGTATAGGTTATTTTTCATGTACTGATGGGACCAGTCTGAACAGTCCATGCTCCGTTGAGTTAAATACTTCCATTCAGTACAGATAAGGCTGATCATATCAGCCTATCAGTACGTATGGGTTGATTTTTCATGGCCTGATGGACCAGTCTGGACAGTCCTTGGTCCTTCAGGACAGATGGATGGCTGATCGTATCAGCCTATCAGTATGTATGGGTTGATTTTTCATGGCCTGATGGACCAGTCTGGACAGTTCATGGTCCATTGAGTTAAATATGTCCATTTAGTACAGATAAGGATGATCATATCAGTCTAGCAGTTCGTTTGGGTAGATTTTACATGGTCTGATGGACCAGTCTGGAGAGTCCTTGGTCCTTCCGGACAGTACGGATGGCTGATCGTATCAGCCTATCAGTATATATGGGTCATTTTTTATGTACTGATGGGACCAGTCTGGACAGTCCATGGTTCGTGTTGTTAAATCCTTCCATTCAGTACGGATAAGGCTGATCATATCAGCCTATCTGAATGTATGGGTCGATTTTTCATGGCCTGATGGACCAATTTAGACAGTCCTTGGTCCTTCCACGTAGTACGGATGGCTGATCGTATCAGCCTATCAGTTCGTATGGGTCATTTTTCATGTACTGATGGAGCAGTCAGGACAGTCCATGGTCCGTTGAGTTAAATCCTTCCATTCAGTACGAATAAGGCTGATCATATCACCCTATCAGTACGTGTGGGTCATTTTTTCATGGCCTGATGGACCAGTTTGAACATTCCTTGGTCCTTTAAGGAAGTATGGATGGCTGATCGTATCAGCCTATCAGTACGTGTTTGTAGTTTTTCATGTAATGATGGGACCAGTATGGACAGTCCATGGTCCGTTAAGTTATATCCTTCCATTCAGTACGGATAAAGTTGATCATATCAGCCTATCAGTACGTATGGGTCGATTTTTCATGGCCTGATGGACCAGTCTGGACAGTCCTTGGTCCTTCCATGCAGTACGGATGGCTGATCCTATCAGCCTATCAGTACGTATGGGTCATTTTTGATGTACTTATGGGAGCAGTCTGGACAGTCCATGGTCCGTTGAGTTATATCCTTCCATTCAGTACGGATAAGGCTGATCATATCAGCCTATTAGTACGTATGGGTCAATTTTTCATGGCCTGATGGACCAGTCTGGACAGTCCTTGGTCCTTCAGGACAGTACAAATGGCTGGTCGTATCAGCCTAGCAGTACGTATGGGTCAATTTTTCCTGGCCTGATGGACCAGTCTGGATAGTTCATGGTCCATTGAGTTAAATCTTGTCATTCAATACAGATAAGGATGATCATAATTGTCTATCAGTTCGTTTGGGTAGATTTTACATCAGTCTGGACAGCCCTTGGTCCTTCCGGACAGTATGGATGGCTGATCGTATCAGACTATCAGTATGTATGGGTCATTTTTCATGTACTGATTGGACCAGTCGGTATAGTCCATGGTTCGTTGAGTTAAATCCTTCCATTCAGTACGGATACGGCTGATCCTATAAGCCTATCAGTACATATGGGTCAATTTTTCATGGCCTGATGGACCAGTCTGGACAGTCCTTGGTCCATCCCGGCAGTACGGATGGCTGATCGTATCAGCCTATCAGTATGTATTGGTCATTTTTCATGTACTGATGGGACCAGTCTGGACAGTCCATGGTCCGTTAAGTTAAATCCTTCCATTCAGTACTGATAAGGCTGATAATATCACCCTATCAGTATGTATGGGTCAATTTATGGGCTTATGGAACAGTCTGAACTGTCCTTGGCCCTTCAAAGGAATACGGATTGATCATCGTATCAGCCTATGAGTATGTATAATTCATTTTTCATGTGCTGATGGGACCAGTCCGGGCAGTTCATGGTCCATTGAATTAAATCCTTCAATTCAGTACGGATAAGGCTCATTATATCAGCCTATCAATACGTATGGGCAGATTTTTCATGGCCTGATGAACAAGTTTAGACTGTATTTAGTCCTTCCATTCAGTATAGACGGCTGATCGTATCAGCCAATCAGTATGTATGGGTCATTTTTGATGTACTGATGGAAGCAGTCAGAACAGTCCATGGTCCATTGAGTTAAATCCTTCCATGGTCCGTTGAGTTAAATCCTTCCATTCAGTACGGGTTGTTTTTTCATGGCCTGATGGACCAGTATGGACATTCCTTGGTCCTTCAGGGGAGTACGAATGGCTGATCGTGTTAGCCTATCAGTACGTATAGGTCATTTTTCATTTACTGATGGGACCAGTCTGGACAGTCCATGGTCCGTTGAGTTAAATCCTTTCCATTCAGTACGGATAAGGAGTATCATATCAGCCTATCAGTACGTATGGGTCATTTTTCATGTACTGATGGAACCAGTCCGGGCAGTTCATAGTCCGTTGAATCAAATTCTTCAATTCAGTCCGGATAAGGCTGATCATATCAGCCTATCAGTACGTATGGGCAGATTATTCATGGCCTGATGGACCAGTCTGGACAGTCCTTGGTCCTTCCATGCAGTACGGATGGCTGATCCTATCAGCCTATCAATACGTATGGGTCAGTTTTCAAGTATTGATGGGACCAGTCCGGACAGTCCATGGTCCGTTAAGTTAACTCCTTCCATTCAGTACAAATAAGGCTTATCAAATCAGCCTATTTGTATGTATGGGTTGATTTTTCATGTCCTAATGGACCAGTCTAGACAGTCCTTGGCCATCCAGGCAGTACGGATGGCTGATCGTATCAGCCTATAACAGCGTATGGGTCATTTTTCATGTACTGATGGGACCAGTCCGGGCAGTTCATGGTCCGTGTAATTAAATCCTTTAATTCAGTATGGATAAGGATGATCATATCAGCCTATCAATACGTATGGGTCAATTTGTCATGGCCTGATGGACTAATCTAGACAGTCCTTGGTCCATCCAGGCAGTACGGATGGATGATCATATCAACCTATCAGTACGTATGAGTCATTTTTTATGTACTGATGGACCAGTTGGACAGTCCATGGTCTGTTGAGATAGATCCTTCCATTCAGAACAGATAAGGCTGATCATATCAGCCAATCATAACGTATGGGCAGATTTTTCATGGCCTGATGGACCAGTGTTTACAGTCCTTGGTCCTTCCATGCAGAACGGATGGCTGATCGGAGTAGCCTATCAGTACGTATGGGTCATTTTCATGTACTGATCGGAGCAGTCTGGACAGTCCATGATCCGTTGAGTTAAATCCTAACATTTAGTACGAATAAGTCTGATCATATCAGCCTACCAGTACGTATGGGTTGATTTTCATGGCCTGGTGGACCAGTTTAGACAGTCCTTGGTCATTCCACGTAGTACGGATGGCTGATCGTATCAGCCTATCAGTTCGTATGAGTCATCTTTCCTGTACTGATGGGAGCAGTCTGGACAGTCCATGGTCCGTTAAGTTAAATCCTTCAATTCAGTAAGAATATGGCTGATCATATCAGCCTATTAGTATGTATGGGTCACTTTTTCATGGCCTGATGGACCAGTCTGGACATTCCTTGGTCCTTCAAGGAAGTACGGATGGCTGATCGTATCAGCTTATCAGTACGTGTTGGTCTTTTTTCATGTACTGATGGGACCAGTCTGGACAGTCCATTGTTCATTGAGTTATATCCTTCCATTCAGTACGGATAAGGCTGATCATATAAGCCTATCAGTACGTATGGGTCGATTTTTCATGGCCTGATGGACCAGTCTGGACAGTTCATGGTCCATTGAGTTAAATCTTTCCAATCATTATGGATAAGGATGATCATTATAGTCTATCAGTTCGTTTGGGTAGATTTTAAATTGCCTGATGGACCAGTCTAGACAGCCCTTGGTCCTTCCGGACAGTACGGATGGCTGATCGTATCAGACTATCAGTATGTATGGGTCATTTTTCATGTACTTATGGGACCAGTCTGTATAGTCCATGGTTCGTTGAGTTAAGTCCTTCCATTCAGTATGGATAAGGCTGATCATATCAGCCTATCAGTACGTATGGGTCGATTTTTCATGGCCTGATGGACCAGTCTGGACAGTCTTTCGTCCATACCGACAGTACGGATGGCTGATCGTATCAGCCTATCAGTATGTATCGGAAATTTTTCATGTACTGATAGGACCAGTCTGGACAGTCCATGGTCCGTTGAATTAAATCTTTTCATTCAGTACGGATAAGGCTGATCATATCAGCCTATCAGTACGTATGGGCCAATTTTTCATGGCCTGATGAACCAGTCTGAACTGTCCTTGGCCCTTCAAGGCAATACGGATTAATGATCGTATTAGCCTATCAGTACGTATAGGTCATTTTTCATGTACTAATGGGACCAGTCCAGACAGTCCATGGGCCGTTGAGTTAAATCCTTTCCATTCAGTATGGATAAGGTGTAACATATCAGCCTATCAGTACGTATGGGTCATTTTTCATGTACTGATGGCACCAATCCGGACAGTTCATAGTCCGTTGAATCAAATTCTTCAATTCAGTCCGGATAAGGCTGATCATATCAGCCTATCAGTACGTATGGACAGATTTTTCATGGATTGATGGACCAGTTTAAACAGTCCTTGGTCCTTCCATGCAGAACGGATGGCTGATCGTATCAGCCTATCAGTATGTATGGGTCATTTTTGATGTACTGATGGGACCAGTCCGGACATTCCATGGTCCGTTGAGATAAACCCTTCCATTCAGTACGAATAAGGCTGATCATATCAGCCTATCAATACGTATGGCTCGATTTTTCATGGCCTGATGGACCAGTATGGACATTCCCTGGTCCTTCATAGAAGTTCGGAGGGCTGATCGTATCAGCCTATCAATACGTATGGGTCATTTTTCATGTATTGATGGGACCAGTCCGGACAGTCCATGGTCCGTTGAGTTAAATCCTTTCATTCAGTATTGATAATACTTATCATTTAAGCCTATCAATACGGATGATTCGATTTTTCATGGCCTAATGAACCTTTCTGGACAGTCCTTGGTCCTTCCAGGCAGTACGGATGGCTGATCTTATCAGCCTATCAGTATGTATGTGTCATTTTTCATGTACTGATGGGACCAGTCCGGACAGTCCATGGTCCGTTGAGTTAAATCCTTCCATTCAGTACGGTTAAGGCTGATTATATCAGCCTATCAATACATATTGGTCAATTTTTCATGTCCTGATGGACCTGTCTGGACAGTCCTTGGTCCATCCAGGCAGTACGGATGGCTGATTGTTTCAGCCTTTCAAAATGTATGGGTCATTTTTCATGTACCGATGGGACCAGTCTGGAAAGTCCATGGTCCGTTGAGTTAACTCCTTCCATTCAGTACAGATAAGGCGTATCAAATGAGCCAATCTGTATGTATGGGTCGATTTTTCATGTCCTGATGGACCAGTCTGGACAGTCCTTTGTCCATCCAGGCAGTACGGATGGCTGATCGTACCAGCCTATCAAAATGTATGGGTCGTTTTTCATGTACTGATGGGACCAGTCTGGACAGTCCATGGTCCTGTTGAGTTATATCCTTCCATTCAGTTCTGATAAGGCTGATCTTCTCAGCCTATCAGTATGTATGGGTCAATTTTTCATTACCTGATGGACCAGTCTTGACAGTCATTTGTCCTTCCGGTCAGTATGGATTGGTGATCGTATCAGCCTATCAGTACGTATAAACCATTTTTCATGTACTGATGGGACCAGTCCGGGCAGTTCATGGTCCGTGTAACCTATCAATACGTATGGGTCAATTTTTCATGGCCTGATGGACCAGTCTGGATATTCCTTGGTCCTTCAGAGAAGTACAGAGGGCTGATCGTATCAGCCTATCAATATGTATGGGTCATTTTTCATGTATTGATGGGACCAGTCCGGACAGTCCATGGTCCGTTGAGTTAAATCCGTTCATTCAGTATGGATAATGCTTATCATATAAGCCTATCAGTACGAATGATTCGATTTTTCATGGCCTAATGGACCTTTTTGGACAGTCCTAGGTCCTTCCAGGCAGTACATCCTTCCATTCAGAACATATAAGGCTAATCATATCAGCCAATCATAACCTATGGGCAGATATTTTATGGCCTTATGGACCAGTGTTGACAGTCCTTGGTCCTTCCATCCAGAAAGGATGGCTGATCATATCAGCCTATCAGTACGTATGGGTCATTTTTCAAGTACTGATGGGAGCAGTTTGGACAGTCCATGATCCGTTGAGTTAAATCCTAACATTCAGTACGAATAAGTCTGATCATATCAGCCTACCAGTACGTATGGGTTGATTTTCATGGCCTGGTGGACCAGTTTAGACAGTCCTTGGTCCTTCCACGTAGTACGGATGGCTGATCGTATCAGCCTATCAGTTCGTATGGGTCATCTTTCATGTACTGATGGGAATAGTCTGGACATTCCATGGTCCATTGAGTTATATCCTTCCATTCAGTACGGATAAGGATGATCATATAAGCCTATCAGTACAAATGATTCGATTTTTGATGGCCTAATGGACCTTTCTGGACAGTCCTTGGTCCTTCCAGGCAGTACATCCTTCCATTCAGAACAGATAAGGCTGATCATATCAGCCAATCATAACCTATGGGCAAATTTTTCATGGCCTGATGGACCAGTGTTGACAGTCCTTGGTCCTTCCATACAGAAAAGATGGCTGATCATATCAACCTATCAGTTCGTATGGGTCATTTTTCATGTACTGATGGGACCAGTTTGGACATTCCATGGTCCGTTGAGTTATATCCTTCGATTCAGTACGGATAAGGCTGATCATATCAGCCTATCAGTACGTATCGGTCAATTTTTCATGGCCTGATGGACCAGTCTGGACAGTCCTTGGTCCTTCCACGCAGTACGGATGGCTGATCTTATCAGCCTATCAGTAAGTATGGGTCAATTTTCATGTACTTATGGGAGCACTCTGGACAGTCCATGGTCCGTTGAGTTATATACTTCCATTCAGTACGGATAAGGCTGATCATATCAGCCTATCAGTACGTATGGGTCGATTTTTTATGGCCTGATGGACCAGTCTGGACAGTCCTTGGTCCATCCAGGCAATACGGATGGCTGATCGTATAAGTCATCAGTACGTATGGGTCATTTTCTATGTACAGGTAGGACCAGTCTGGACAGTCCATGGTCCGTTGAGTTAAGTCCTTCCGTTCAGTACGGATAAGGCTGATCATATCAGCCTATCAAAACGTGTGGGTCAATTTTTCATGGCCTGATGGACCAGTCTAGACAGTCCTTGGTCCTTCCAGACAGTACAGATGGCTGATCGTATTAGCCTATCAGTACGTATGGGTCACTTTTCATGTACTGATGGGACCAGTCTGAACAGTCTATTGTCCATTGAGTTAAATACTTCCATTCAGTACGAATAAGGCTGATCATATCAGCCTATCAATACGTATGGGTTTATTTTTCATGGTCTGATGGACCAGTATGGACAGTCCTTGGTCCTTCCATGCAGTATGGATGGCTGATCGTATCATCCTATCAGTACATATGGGTCATTTTTCATGTACTAATGGGACCAGTCAAGACAATCCATGGTCCGTTGAATTAAATCCTTGCATTCAAAATGGATAAGGCTGATCATATAAGCCAATAAGTACTTATGGGTCAAATTTTCATGGCATGATTGACCAGTCTTGGAAGTCCTTGGTCTTTCAGGCAGTACAGATGGCTGATTTGATCAGCGTATCAGTACGTATGGTCATTTTTCATGTACTGATGGGACCAGTCTGGACAATCCATGGTCCGTTGAGTTAAGACTATCAGTACGTATGGGTAGATTTTCATGACCTGATGGACGAGCCTAGACAGTCCTTGGTCCATCCAAGCAGTACGGATGTCTGATCGTATCAGCGTATCAATACGTATGGGTCATTTTTCATGTACTGATGGGACCAGTCTGGACAGTACATGGTCCGTTGACTTAAATCCTTCCATTGTGTATGAATAATGCTGATTAAATCAGCCTATCAGTACGTTTGGGTCGATTTTTTATGGCCTGATGGACCAGTCTGGACGATTATTGGTCCATCCAATAAGTACGGATGGTTAATCGTATAAGCCTATCAGTACGTGTGAGTCATTTTTCATGTACTGATGGGACCAATCTAGACAGTCCATGGTCAGTTGAGTTAAATCTTTCCATTCACTACAGATAAGGTGATCATATCAGCCTATCAGTACGTATGGGTCGATTTTTCATGGCCTGATGGACCAGTCTGGGCAGTCCTTGGTCCATCTTGGCAGTACGGATGGCTGATCGTATTAGCCTATCAATACGTATGGGTAATTTTTCATGTACTGATGGGACTAGTCCAAACAGTCCATGGTCCGTTGTGTTAAATCTTTCCATTCAGTACAGATAAGGCTGATCATATCAGCCTATCAATACGTATGGGTTGTTTTTCATTGCCTGATAGACCAGTCTGGACAGTCCTTGGTGTATTTAGGTAGTACGCATGGCTGATCGTATCAGTCATCACTACGTATGGGTCATTTTTCATGTACTGATGGGACCAGTCTGGACAGTCCATGGTCCGTTGTGTTAAATCTTTCCATTCAGTAAAAATAAGGCTGATTATATCAGCCTATCATTATGTATGGGTAGATTTTTCATGGCCTGATGGACCAGTCTGGACAGCCCTTGGTCCATTGAGTTAAATCCTTCCATTCAATACGGATAAGGCTGATCATATCAGCCTATAAGTACGTGTGGGTCAATTTTTCATGGCCTGATGGCCAGGCTGGACAGTTCTTGGTCCATCCAGGAAGTCCGGATGGTTGATTGTATCAGCCTATCAGTATGTATGGGTCATTTTTCATGTACTGATGGGACCAGTCTGGACAGTCCATGGTCCGTTGAGTTAAATCGTTCCATTGGGTATGGATAAGGCTGATCAAATCGGCCTATCAGTACGTGTGGGTCAATTTTTCATGGCCTGATGGACCAGTCTGGACAATCATTGGTCCATCCAAGAAGTACGGATGGCTGATCGTATAAGCCTATCACTACATATGGGTCATGTTTCATGTACTGATGGGACCAGTCTAAACAGTCCATGGTCCGTTGAGTTAAATCTTTCCATTCAGTGTAGATAAGGCTGATCATATCAGCCTATTTGTGCGTATGGGTAGATTTTTCATGGCCTGATGGACTAGTCTGAACAGTCCTTGGTCCATCCATGCAGTACGGATGGCTGATAATATCAGTCATCCCTAAGTATGGGTCATTTTTTCATGTACAGGTGGGAACATTCCGGACAGTCCTTGGTCCAATGAGTTAAATCCTTCCATTTAGTACGGATAAGGCTGATCATATCAGCCTAACAGTACGTGTGGGTCAAATTTTCATGGCCTGATGGACCAGTCTGGACAGTCCTTGGTCCTTCCAGACAGTACGGATTGCTGATCATATAAGCCTATCAGTACGTATGGGTAATTTTTATGTACTGATGGGAACAGTCCGGACAGTTCACGGTCTTTTGAGTTAAATCCTTCCATTCAGTACGGTTAAGGCGTATAAGATCAACCTATCAGTACGTATGGGTCGATTTTTCATGGCCTGATGGACCAGTTTGGACAGTCCTTGGTCCATCCAGGCAGTACGGATGGCTGATCGTATCAGCCTATCAGTATGTATGGGTAATTTTTCATGCACTGATGGGACCAGTCCAGACAGTCCATGGTCTGTTAAGTTAAATCCTTCCATTCAGTACGGTTAAGCCTGATCATATCAGCCTATCAGTACGTATGGGTCGATTTTTCATGGCCTGATGGACCGGTCTGGACAGTCCTTGGTCCATCCAATCAGTACAGATGGCTGATCGTATTAGCCTTTTCGTATGTTGGGTCACTTTTTTATGTACTGTTGGGACCAGTCTGGACAGTCCATGGTTTGTTGAGTTAAATCCTTCCATTCAGTCCAGATAAGGCTGATCATATGAGCCTATCAGTACATGTGGGTCGATTTTTCATGGCCTGATGGACCAGTCTCGACAGTCCTTGGTCAATCCAGGAAGTACGGATGGCTGATCGTATTAGCCTATCAGTATGTATGGGTCATTTTTCATGTACTGATGGGACCAGTTTGGACAATCCATGGTCCATTGTGTTAAATCTTTCCATTCGGTACAGATAAGGCTGATCATATCAGCTTATCAGTAGGTGTGGGTCAATTTTTAATGGCCTGATGGACCAGTCTTGACAGTCCTTGGTCCATTGAGTTAAATCCTTCCATTCAGTACGGATACGGCTGATCATATCAGCCTATCAGTACGTGTGGGTCAATTTTTCATGGCCTGATGGACAAGTCTGGACAGTCCTTGGTCCATCCAGGAAGTTCGGATGGCTGATCATATCAGCCTATCAGTACGTATGGGTTATTTTTCATGTACTGATGGGACCAGTCTGGAAAGTCCATGGTCCGTTGAGTTAAATCCTTCCATTATGTATGAATAAGGCTGATCAAATCAGCCTATCAGTCATGTGGGTCGATTTTTATTGGCCTGATGGACCAGTCTGGAGAGTCATTGGTCCATCCAAGAAGTACAGATTGCCGATCGTATAAGCCTATCAGTACGTATAGTTCATTTTTCATGTACTAATGGGACCAGTCTAGACAGTCCATGGTCCGTTGAGTTAAATCTTTCCATTCAGTATAGATAACGCTGATCATATCAGCCTATCAGTACGTGTGGGTCAATTTTTCATGGCCTGAAGGACCAGTATAGACAGTCCTTGGTCCTTCCAGGCAGTATGGATGGCTGATCGTATCAGCCTATCAGTACGTATGGGTCATTTTTCATGTACTGATGGGACCAGTCTGAACATTCCATGGTTCGTTGAATTAAATCCTTCCATTCAGTATGGATAAGACTGATCATATAAGCCAATCAGTACTTATGGGTCAATTTTTCATGGCCGGATGGACCAGTGTGGGTGGTCCTTGGTCCTTCAGGCAATACATATGGCTGATTGATCAACCTATCAGTACGTATGGTCATTTTTCATGTACTGATGGGACTAGTCTGGACAGTCCATGGTCCGTTGAGTTAAATCCTTCCATTCAGTAAGGATAAGGCTGATAGTGTCAGCCTATCAGTACGTATGGGTAGATTTTCATGGCCTGATGGACAGTCTGGACAGTCCTTGGTCCATCCAGGCAGTACGGATGGCTGATCGTATCAGCCATCAGTACGGATGGGTCATTTTTCATGTATAGGTGGGACGAGCCTGGACAGTCTTTGGTTCATTGAGTTAAATACTTCCATTCAGTACGGATAAGGCTGATCTTATCAGCCGATCAGTACGTGTGGGTCAATTTTTCATGTATAGGTGGGACCAGTCTGGACAGTCTTGACAGTCCATGGTTCGTTAAGTTAAATCATTCCATTCTGTATGGATAAGGCTGATTAAATCAGCGTATCAGTAGGTGTGGGTCGATTTTTGATGGCCTGATGGACCAGTCTGTACAGTCCTTGGTCCTTCCAGGCAGTACGTAGGGCTGATCGTATCAGCCTATCATTACGTATGGGTCATTTTTCATGTACTAAGTGGACCAGTCTGAACAGTCCAGGGTGCGTTGAGTTAAATACTCCAATTCAGTACGGATAAGGCTGATCATATCAGCCTATCAGTACGTCTAGGTCTATTTTTCATGGCTGATGGACCAGTCTGTACAGTCTGGACAGTCCTTGGTCCTTCCAGGCAGTATGGATGGCTGATAATATCAGCCTATTAGTACGTATGGGTCATTTTTCATGAACTAGTGGGACAAGTCCGAACAATCGATGGTCCGTTGAATTAAATCCATCCATTCAGTATTGATAAGACTGATCTTATAAGCTAATCAGTACTTATTGGTCGATTTTTCATGGCCGGATGGACCAATGTGAGCAGTCCTTGGTCCTTCAGGCAGTACAGATGGCTGATTAATCAGCCTATCCGTTTGTATGGTCATTTTTCATGTACTGATGGGACTAGTATGGACAGTCCATGGTCCGTTGAGTTAAATCCTTCCATTCAGTACGGATAAGGCTGATCATGTCAGCCTATCAGTACGTATAGGTAGATTTTCGTTGGCTGATGGACCAGTCTGGACAGTCCTTGGTCCATCCAGGCAGTACGGATGGCTGATCGTATCAGTCATCAGTACGGATGGGACAGTTTTTAATGTACAGTTGGGACCAGTCTGGACAGTCTTTTGTTCATTGAGTGAAATACTTCCATTCAGTACGGATAAGGCTGATCATATCAGCCTATCAGTACGTATGGGTCAATTTTTCATGTACAAGTGGGACCAGTCTGGACAGTCTTTGGTCCATTGAGTTAAATCCTTCCATTCAGTACGGATAAGGCTGATCTTATCAGCCTATCAGTACGTGTGGGTCAACTTTTCATGGCTTGATGGACCAGTCTGGACAGTCCTTGGTCCATCCAGGAAATACGGATGGCTAATCGTATTAGCCTATAAGTACGTATGGGTCATTTTTTAATGTACTAATGGGACCAGTCTGGACATTCCATGGTTCGTTGAGTTAAATCCTACCATTGTGTATGGATAAGGCTGATCAAATCAGCCTATCAGTACGTGTTGGTCGATTTTTCATGGCCTGATGGACCAGTCTGGACAGTCATTGGTCCATTGAAGAAGTACAAATGGCTGATCGTATAAGCATATCAGTACGTATGGGTCATTTTTCATGTACTGACGGGACCAGTCTAGACAGTCCATGGTACGTTAAGTTAAATCTTTCTATTCATTACAGATAAGGCTGATCATATCAGCCTATCAGTACGTATGGGTAGATTTTTCATGGCCTGATGGACCAGTCTGGGCAGTCGTTGGTCCATTCAAGAAGTACAGATGGCTGATCGTATAAGCATATCAGTACGTATGGGTCATTTTTCATGTACTGATGGGACCAGTCTAGACAGTCCATGGTTTGTTGAGTTAAATCTTTCTATGCAGTACATATAAGGCTGATCATATCAGCCTATCAGTACGTATGGGTAGATTTTTCATGGCCTGATGGACCAGTCTGGACAGTCATTGGTACATCCAAGCAGTATGGATGGCTGATCGTATCAGTCATCAGTACTTATGGGTCATTTTTCATGTACAGGTGGGACCAGTCTGGACAGTCCATGGTCCGTTGAGTTAAGTCCTTCCGTTCAGTACGGATAAGGCTGATCATATACGTATCGGTCGATTTTTCATGGCCTGATGGACCAGTCTGGACAGTCCTTGGTCCTTCCATGCAGTATGGATGGCTGATCCTATCAGCCTATCAGTACGTATGGGTCATTTTTCATGTACTTATGGGAGCAGTCTGGATAGTCCATGGTCCGTTGAGTTATATCCTTCCATTCAGTACGGATAAGGCTGATCATATAAGCCTATCAGTACGTGTGGGTCAATTTTTCATGGCCTGATGGACCAGTCTCGACAGTCCTT
>MU107852.1:0-33502 GCA_012274485.2 Sinapis alba | reverse complement strand
TGGTGGGGCTCCCACGCCTTCTTCAACCACAGACCATAACTTCCTGGTTTTGAAGATGGTTGACATCTTAATGCTCCAGAAGTCATACTTCTCTCCATCGAATATGGGAATCACTTGATTTTGCATCGTTTCGTGTCCTTCCGATAAATCGTATGCCAAAATCCTCTAGCCTCCTTTTCTTCACGCAAGGTGTTTCTCTTACTAGTGCTTTCTTCTTCGTCCTCTCAAACGTAAGGCTCTGATACCATGTTAATCTTTTATCAACCGCTTGTGTTACACAACGATCACAGTGTGTTACACACGAATGCGAAAATAAAGAATAAGATAGACGTTTCAGACTTATTTGCCAAGTTACGAATTTTCTTAACTTGTCTGGAAATACTTTTATATTATTGAGATTTTGTGATATTGTTTACAACTTATGATTGACCTTTATATAGAGATCGAATCATTGCAAGTATAAGAGACACAACTCTTCATACTAAAAGACACAACATGAAGAGTTACAACTCTTTGTGTAATAACTAACTTTTGTAAATGTATTAAGGAGAGATTAGATTATATAGTTTAACAGGAATCACCTAACAGACGATCGTACTTGACTCGGACTTGATCGATCCAGCCAAATATCAAAGTTTCTCTCTTGATCGGACCTTTCTCTCTTGAAATCATTCTCTGGTTTTCCTTAGAGTTTTTCGCCGTCGGACATGAAGAAATGAAGTAAAGGAGACGATTTAATGAGCAGTTGGGCGGTTTAGGCCTGAGAAACCACCCATAAAATGGTTCCCGCTTATTTCCTCGCGGTTCTTGATCAATAACCATCACCCCACGCTCGAAAGCATCCAAGCGCGAGTTTTTCCCTTTGTGAAAAATAACCGTTCTGGCCCAATTTCAAAAATAACCGTTTCCCAATAACCGTTCTGACCAGTCCAACAGCTCTGTCTGAATCTAACCGTTACTACCTGAATCAGCTCATTTCAGCTCAGCCGGACATTCCTAACCGTTTTGTCGGATTCTGAGATAAATGACTAAGCCGACCAAATCAACCGTCCTGTCCGAATTCGACAACACTTGTCCGGATCCGACCATCCTTGTCCAAAATTTTTGATTTTTCTGAATTCTTCATCGAGCTGTCCAAACACTTCTGAACATTCGCAAACCGAACTACTTAACCATAATGCAAGCGTAAGAATGACTGAACGAGCTTTGTTGGCTCAAAAACAGATCCGATCCTAGCTTATCCGAACTATGGGTTCATTCTATCCGCTACCTGATCAGACATCGATCCAACTCTCAGAATCCACCCACGGTCAGTCCGTCCAACTTTGGCCAGCTCTTTCTAGCATCATCCAACCCATTCAGTATGTCCCACTGCCCAACCAGTCAGTCCTTGGATCATCCTAGCTTCGATCCTCGGAACACGGGCACTACAAGTCTCCGCCACTTGGGTTAGACTCGTCCTCGAGTCTTTCTTTCTTGATTTTCTTTAAGTTTGTCGAACCACTTCAAAAATTCAGCTTTCATTCTAGCTTCCCAAGTTGTTTCTTCATCACTGCTGCAGTCCCAAACGACTTGGATCATCTTGACATTCTTTATGTCTTCTGGCTTAGTTTTCCTGCCAATAATCCGGACTGGACGTCCCTGTACAGTAAGGTTTGATCTTAAGTCGGATGGTGGTTCCGCAACCACATTGTCTCGGTCACTTATGCATTTCGTCAGCATAGATACATGGAACACATTATGGAACTGACCCATTGATGGGGGTAGTTCCAGCTTTGACCTTTCCAATCCTTTCCAGGATCTTATATGGTCCCATGTATCTTGGACTAAGTTTTGCATTCTTTGTTGCTCGTTCCTTGCCTTTGTATGTGACGGTCTTGAGATAAACCACATCGCCTACTTCAAATTCAAGTTCTTTTTTGTGCGTTTATCTGTTTAACTCTTTTGTCTGTCCTGAGACTCCTTCATTTTCATTTTCATTCTTCCACAAAGTCTCGACCAAAAATTTTGTGCTCCCCCACTTGGGTTCAGCATAGAGGTGTTCTGCATGGTCGTCCATACAATGCTTCATAGGGCGACATGCCAATACTCGCATGATAGTTGTTGTTGTATGAAAACTCAGCCAGATGCAAGTACTGATCCCATTTTTCTCCCCAATCCAGAACACAAGCTCGCAGTAAGTCTTTGAGTGTTCGGATTGTTTTCAGATTGTCCATCTGATTGTGGATGATATGCTGTACTCATGTGAACTTTTGTTCCCATAGACTTCTGCATTGCTCTCCAGAATTCCGAGTAGAACTTAGAGTCTCGGTCTGACATTATGCTTACCGGAACTCAATGAAGTCTGACAATCTGCTCCACATAAAACTTGTCTAGTACCTCTGCATTGTCTGACTTGTTGATTGCCAAGAAATGCGCAGACTTGGTTAGTCTGTCCACTATCACCCAGATAGCATTCTTTCCTTCTATCATTGGCAAGCCGGTCATGAAGTTCATCGTGATCATATCCCATTTCCATTCTGGGATGGGTAGGCTCTGGAGTAGTCCGCTTGGGACTTGAGTCTCTGCCTTAATCAATTGGCAGATTGGGCACCCAGCTACCCATTTCGCAACACCTCTCTTCAACTTGACCTAGTGGTAATATCTCTTCAAGTTACGATACATCTTCTTTGACCCTGGATGTATCGAAAACATTGACTGATGTGCTTCCTTAAGAATCTCTTCCCACAATTCCTTATAATTTGGAACACACACCCGTCCATTAACCAAATTGTCCAATTGTTCGAAGTCTGATACTCAGTCTTCTCATTCTTTGAAGCTTTGATAAGATCCTCATCGCTTTCCTGAGCAAGGAAGACTCTAGACAGAAAGTCCGCTTGATCCGCTGCACCAAGACCCAACGGCTCCACTCCGTCTGTTAACGCAACAAGTCATAATCTGCAACCAGTTCCATCCACCTCTCTGCCTAAGGTTCAGTTCCGGTTGAGTGAAGATATATTTCAAGCTCTTATGGTCCGTGAACACTTGGACCTTTGCACCATAAAGGTAAGACTGTCATATCTTCAGTGCAAACAAGACTGCAGCCATCTGGAGTTTGTGTGTAGGATAGTTTACCTCGTGTTTCCTTAGCTGTCTTGATGCATATGCAATCACCTTGCCTTGTTGCATCAAAACACACCCAAGTCCAAATTTGTATGCATCAGTGTAAACCACATATGGCTCATTGTCGACAGGAAGAGCCAGTATTTGAGTACTTGTTAACATTTCCTTGAGTTTGGACAAGCTCAATTCACAATCTTCTATCCAAACTTTCCCAGTCAGCTTTGTCATCGGTTGAGCCATGCTAGAAAATCCGTTAACAAAACGTCGGTAATATCCAGCCAGTCCCAGAAAACTTCTTACCTCAGTTGCATCCCTTGGTCTAGGCCAATCCGCAATAGCCTTGATCTTTTCGTGATCCACTGACACCCCCTTGTCTGAAACCACATGACCCAAGAAACCAATTTCTCTTTGCCAGAAGCTGCACTTGCTAAGTTTGGCAAACAACTTTTGTTCCCACAGCCTCTACAAAGCAATCCTCAATTGAACCTTGTGTTCTTCTTGATTCCTGGAGTAAACGCATCTGGATCAGTTCATGCGCCTAGAGCCATTTTGGCCTGCTAGGACTCGACTGGGTCCGATTACTGTGTTACTAACTCGATTGCTTTACTTGGGTAAGTAGGACGGGATGACCGCTCTCACTAAGCATTATGTTGATTATGCCTCCTTTGTTTTGGATGCAGATCAGGATCAAACCCGCAAGGGTAAAGACATAGATTGACCGCGGGACTACGGCAGGAAGGAAGGATGGTGGATTTGGGTAGATATAGGACGGGTTTAACTTGTAATAACTTGTTAACTCGAACCTCTGATTATCTATTCAAATCTTAATCTGGAAAATGAACTAAAACGCTGAAAATAATTCTAAGTATGAAAACTTGAATTGGCCTTAATCTGATCAAGGAAGTCGAGTCAGACTCGTACTGATAGTACGAAAAAGGGTTGGGTCCCTTGACTCTGCCTGTTGCTCAGATGATTCATGATAACTCGACGGATCGCATGGCCTTTGTGCTAGCAACGCATCATTCAAATTTCTGCCCTATCAACTTTTGATGGTAGGATAGCGGCATACCATGGTGGTAACGGGTGACAGAGAATTATGGTTCGATTCCGGAGAGGGAGCCTAAGAAATGGCTACCACATCCAAGGAAGGCAGCAGGCGCTCAAATTACCCAATCCTGACACAGGGAGGTAGTGACAATAAATAACAATACCGGGGTCATTGAGTGTGGTAATTGGAATGAGTACAATCTAAGTCCTTTAATGAGGATCCATTGGAGGGAAACTCTGGTGCCAGTAGACGCGGTAGTTCCAGCTCCAATAGAGTATATTTAAGTTGTTGCAGTTAAAAATCTCGTAGTTGAAACTTGGGATGGGTCCCCCGGTCCGCCTTTGGTGAGCACCGGTTGGCTTGTCCCTTCTGGCGGTGATATGCTCCTGGCCTTTACTGGAGAGGTCTTTCCTCTGGCGCTGTTACTAAAAAAAATTAGAGTGTTCAAAGCAAGCCTACGCTCTGTATACATTAGCATGGGATAACATCATAGGGTTTCGGTCCTGTTGTGTTGGCCTTCGGGATCAGAGTAATGATTAACAGGGACAGTCGGTGTAATACCCCTGGTCAAGGGCATCAAGTCAACGCAAAGTCAAGAACTTAGATCGACCAACATTTGGAGTATTATGCTACATAGAGTTATGATTACAGGTTTGGTTGAGGAGTTGCGAAGAACGGTCAAACAAAAAAAATCAGATTTGATCGCAAGGAAAGAATCTGAGCTACAAAATGGTCATGGTCGAGCATGGAGAATTTCCAAAGTCAACAATTCAAGTAAGACTCAATCTTAATCATCATGTTGGGATAGTGGAAGACATTTGGTCGAATCAGAATCAAGTTTGTACGGGCCCTTAAGGAGATGGTCCCTAGAGGTTTCAGAGATGGTTTATGCAGAGGTTTGGTAACGGACAGAAGACAAAGGTGTCTACTACGAATCAAGGAGTTAGGGAGTCAATCTAGGAACCTTATTTATGGTATTTGAAGACATATTTGAGAGGTTGGTCGAGACAAAACCAAGATGGTCCGGAGGAAGACAATTTTGGCCGATATGGTTGAAACGAGCTAGCTAAGGTCAAAGGAAGCCAAATTGAGTTTTGCAAACATGGGAAAGCAGTTCAAAGTAATGTTTTACACATTTCCTCAACTTCTGGAGATGGTCAACTCAGAAGTCAAAGTCAGTTAAAGTCAAAGGAGAGAGAATGAATCTCATTTGTCCATATACCCCATCCGGTCAACCAATAGGAGCATGCCACATGGAGGGGACCAAATTCCTTGAATCCTGGATATGATGTGGAATAAATCAAGTGATTTTATGGTGAAGAAATCAAGGGAAAAAGACATTGAACAAGAATACATGGAGATACCATTTGTTCCCAAAATGGACTACAATTGGTAATGGAGCTATGGACTGAAGAAAGGCTTCACTACTTGAAACCCACGACATCTAAACTTCATTTAGGACCCAAGGGAAGTATTTGACTGGGCTGAAACCCAAGAACAAGATGTTAGAAGATTGAAGACCCAAAGGTGTCAAAATGAGTTTTTTTAGTGGTTTAGTTAAGGAGGAAGAAGGCTAATGGAAACATGTCAGGCACGAACACGACCATGCATTGGTTCTTCCCCTACATACTGTGGTCTACAGGAGCAAGGGAGACAAACCTAAGGAGTAGTCTTCACATGTGTTAAGCTTAAAGGCCATTTTGGGGCTAAAACGTGGTGAGGTGCAAACTAAACTTGGGAATCAAATTTCGTGCTGATTTTTGGTACAATTAACCTAAATTGGAAGGTGATTTATCTTATAGAAGATGGGACGTAAATGGTTTGTTTCAGTGTACTTCCTTGCATGCATGAATGCATTTGGGGTGTTTTTTTGGTGACAAGTGGAACTACACATGTCAAGTCTTCCCACCCCACTTTTGCTATAATAGGACCCTTGCGATGAGTTTTAGAAGCTTAGAACCCCCCTGTGCCTTCTCTCTCAGTCGAGTCAAAAGGAGTCACAAACAACATTACTAGGGAACTGGCACGTCCTCTGCTTAGGACTAGGTATGTTAGATCAGTTTTTGGGAATTTAGGACCTCACTCTTATCTTGTGTTGCAGTTTCTGGTATTGGTAATCGACAGGGTGGGAGTGTATCAAGGATGAGGAATTTGGTACGGTTACGAAGAGTTGGGCAAGTGTCTGGAGCAGCCGGTTATGATGGGTCAAGTGAATCGAGCTCATCCAGTGAGTCAGAGTCTGATTCCAACTTTGAAGATGCGAATGTGTTCGAGAGCACCAAGAGTTCGCATGAAACCGGGTCATCCGAGTTTGAGGAAGCTGAAGTACTTGAAGAGATTGAAGAAGAATCTGATCATTTGGAGGGTATAAACTTTTTCCAAGGCATGGAAGCCTTTCCTCAAGCTTCATCTGACTCATTCAACTTCCAGTATGGCTATGGCAATGAGCTGTGGGAGGAAATGGAGATCATCTCATCTTATGTGGTGATCATCGAACCACCACTGCCGGAAATCATCAAGATCTCATCAGACAGCACGGTGGCCGTCAACATTGTCGACATCAGTTCCCGAGAGACCAGTATGTGGATCCCAATGCCAGCTTGGAGTCCAGCATTCTCATTTGGAGCATGTGACTCGGGATTGCTCTCAAACTAGTTATGGGCAGAGTACACCTTCTAGTGGGGATATTAGTACTTGCTTCCGATGCGGGTAGAGTGGACATCTTAGAAATGGGGTTCATGTAAGGACCCTAGATATTGGTGGTGTGGAAACACACATGCTTTTCGATTCAGGGGCTACACATAGTTTTACACGTGCTTTTCGAGTCCGGAACTGATCGGGAAGGTATTGTTCCATGTGGGAACTGGGGAATGTGGCAGGATAGTGATTGATGCCGGTGGGCAAGTGATGCATTTGCAAGAACTGATTGAAAACATTCCTGTGTCGATCCAAGACAGGAAAATGCTTGTGGATCTCATTGTTATCCCCCTAAAGAATTACGAGGTAATCTTAGGCATGGACTGGTTAGGAAAGTATCGGGACACCATAGACTGCCACAGTGGTTGTGTTCGGTTTAAGGGTGGGGATGGACCCCCAATTACATTCAGAGGAAAAGAAACGGCTCCGGGATTCTTTGTGGTATCAGCAGTCCGTGCGGAAAGGATGCTGAAACAAGGTTGTGAGGCGTATCTAGCCACAACCACCACAAAGGGAGTCAAAGTGGGTGCTAACCCAAATTGGATTATGTTAGTTAAGGAGTTTGCAGATGTGTTTCGGTAACTAGAGGGCTTACCCCCTGATAGGTCCAGACTGGTCCATCAGGCCATGAAAAATTGACCCATACGTATTGATAGGCTGATATGATAAGCCTTATCCGTACTGAATGGAAGGATTTAACTCAACAGACCATGGAATCTCCAGACTGGTCCTATCAGTACATGGAAAATGACTCATACGTACTGATAGGCTGATACGATCAGCCATCCGTACTGCCTGAAAGGACCAAGGACTGTCCAGACTGGTCCATCAGGCCATGAAAAATCGACTCATACATACTGATAGGCTGATATGATCGGCCTTATCCAAAATGAATGGAAGGATTTAACTCAACGGACCATGGAATATCCGGACAGGTCCCATCAGTAATAAAAATGAACCATACATACTGAAAGGCTGATAACATCAGCCATCCGTACTGCCTGGAAGGACCAAGGACTGTCCAGAATGGTCCATCAGGCCATGAAAAATCGACCGATACGTACTGATAGGCTGATATGATCAGCCTTATCCGCACTGAATGGAAGGATTTAACTCAATGGACCATGGACTGTCCAGACTGGTCCCATGAGTACTTGAAAAATGACCCAAACGTACTGATAGGCTGATACGGCCAGCCATACCTACTGCCTGGATGGACCAAGGACTTTCCAGAGTGGTCAATCAGGTTATGAAAAATCGACCCATGCGTACTGACAGGCTGATATGATCAGGCTTAACCATACTGAATGGAAGGATTTAACTCAACAGACCATGGACTGTCCGGACTAATCCCATCAGTAGATGAGAAATGACCCATACGTATTGATAGGCTGATACGATCAGCCATCCGTACTGCCTGGAAGGACCAAGGACTGTCCAGACTGGTCCATCAGGCCATGAAAAATTGCCCATACGTACTGATAGGCTGATATGATCAGCCTTATATGTACTGAATGGAAGGATTTAACTCTACGGACCATGGACAGTCCGTGTAAGGCTCGATCCTAGATTCCTCAATTCAACCAGACCGCAGTCTTACTTAACAATCCTACTCAGTTTGAGGTTCAAACCTTCAAGGGTAGGACCAGGGTTTTTGGATGAAAGAAACTAGATCCTAGGAATTTAGGTCCGTTCAGGATCATAGAGAGAGTGGGTGCAGTGGAATACAAGTTGAACTTGCCATCAGCAATGGATGCATATCACAATGTATCCCAACTCCGGAAGAGCCTGACGGACCAGTACATTGTTTTGCCTGAGATCCCTGCTGATCTAGGAAAGAACCTCACCTTAGAGACAAGGCTTGTTCGGATCGTAGATCGGTCATAGAAGGCAATGAGAAAGAAGACAGTTCTCATGATTAAAGTGGTGTGGGATTACAATGGTGAAGATCTCATCACTTGGGAACCGAAGGCAAGAATGAAGGCTGATTATCCAGAGTGGTACAGACAATTTCTTCCTGAAGAAACACTTAACTCGGATTTGAGGATGAATCTCATGTTAGTTGGGGAGACTTGTCATGTCCCCGATCCTAGAGAGGATTTTCCGGACGGACCATGGTGCGGGGAACCCCACCAGTCAGGTCGTAAGACCTTGAGACAAGCGTTCCATGGTCCGTAATGAGGGTTAAGGGCATCATAGAACTGAGACTTAACCAGGAAATGGGAAAGATGAGTAGGAAAAGTGTTGGAAGAGTGAACCGGAAGCTGTATGAGGTCCGGGTTCAGCTCAATCAGCTAAGTGCAGCTGGAAATCAGCTCACAAGACTTCATTAACCTGTAGATCAGTTCACAGTGACTTGATCAGCTCACAGGAGCTGGAATATTACCTCACTCAAATGGGAACAGTTATGGGACAGTTCATCTAAGCTGGGAGGAGTGTTCTGGTTTGGATCAGTGTGGTCGGATCCGAGCAGTTACGGACCAAACCGGTGGGTCTGATTGGGATCGGTTATTGTTAATTGGTAATTAATTGGATTCGGTTTGGTTTATGTTTGAATCGATTTTGTGGAAAGGAAGAAAGGGAGAAACCGCCAATGGGCGGTTATGGACGGTTATGGGACGAAAATACTCCCTTTTCTTTACTTTGAGAAACTGCTTGTCCAGGCGGTTGGGAAAGGAAGTTATAATCGATTTCTTCTCCATTTTACTCCTGTCGGTCGAAATAGTATCCAAAGAAACCAGAGAAAACTCAGAGAAAAACTTTGAGAGAGAAAGAGAAAGAGAAAGAGAAACCGATTTGTTGTGTTTCCTTTGATTGATTCCGGTCGGATCAGTCGGTGAAGTTGGAAAAAGGATGGATACAAGGCAGAAATACAAATAGAAGGACATAGAGAAGGAGAAGGAGTCGGCCCATGGAGATCGTAATCCTAAGGTGAGAGGTGTGGCCAAGAACCAGTGAACATAACCGATGGTTAAGCCATATGTGGTTTTGGATCTGTCTGGCTCGAATGGTTACACCTTACTCTGATCTTATACTCTGTTCTTCATCTATTTCTTGTTGTGGTATTGGATGTTGATGTTTCAGGTATGAAGACACCGATTTAAGTCCTTGGCCGGATCAAGTTAGTGATAATAGTTCATGGCCTTGGCCGGACTGATCTTTGCCAAGATGTATATGATCTAGGCCGAATTTGAGAATTTCCTTTTGGGAATCTATTAGTTGATAATTATCATGAATTTTAATTAGTTTTTCGGAATTGATTTGATGATGTTCAGTTTTGATTTATTTGACTGATCATGATCTGAATCCATATGGTCTGGGTTGATTAATTGTATTCTGATCAAGGGAATCTCTTAGTTGGAAGTTATAATGAGTTTTCCTTAATTTTAATTAATTTTTGGAGTACTTTTGAAAATGTCCAGAAGTGTCATTGATGTGTAAAGTGGTGTTTAGAATCGATTCCAACCATGCAGTGTGATAGTATTCTTGTGTAATAAACTGATCATGTGTTTGTGTTGTGTGATTGTGCTGGTCTCATGTACAGACTTGGACCGTGGTAAAGGAAAGGCACCATGAGGACTCAGGCCATGGGAAGATGTGTGGTGAATGGGTCATACATAATTGTCGTGTTATCTTAGTAGTCTATTGTGGAACTTGTGAACTTATGCTTTAGCCTATTGTGCAACTTGTTTCTGCTGAACGAAGGAATGATGTTTGATTCTGTTTTATGTATCTATAGAGTATCTATTTTCCTTATCGCTTCCGCTTGTATTCTGTGGTCAATGAACCTCAAATCTCTGATAAATACTTAGGAAAATATTGTCTTGAATCGGAATTAATGGAATCAAACTTGTTAGGATTGTTTGGTAAGACCGCGGTCTGGTTGGATTGAGGAATCCAGGATTGGGTCTTACACGATCAGCCATCTGTACTTCCATGAAGGACCAAGGAATGTCCAACTGGTCCATCAGGCCATTAAAAATCGACACATACGTCTTGATAGGCTAAAATGATCAGCCTTATCCGTATTGAATGAAAGGATTTAACTCAACGGACCATGGACTTTCCAGACTCCTCCCATCAGTACATGAAAAATGACCCATATGTACTGATAGGCTGATACGATCAGCCATCCGTACTGCATGGAAGGACCAAGGACTATTTAAACTGGTCAATCAGGCCATGAAAAATCGACCCATTGGTATTTATAGGCTTATATGATCAGCCTAATCCGTACTGAATGGAAGGATTTAACTCAACGGTCCATGGACTGTCCAGACTGGTCCCATCAGTACATGAATAATGACCCATTTGTACTGATAGGCTGATACAATAAGCCATCCGTACTGCCTGGATGGACCAAGGACTGTCCAGACTGGTCCATCAGGCCATGTAAAATTGACCCATATGTATTGATAGACTGATATGATCATCCTTATCCGTGCTGAATGGACGGATTTAACACAACAGACCATAAACTGTTCAGACTGTTGCCATCAGTACATGAAAAATGACCCATACGTACTGATAGGCTGCTATAATCAGCCATCCATACTGCCTGGATGGACCAAGGACTGTCCAAACTGGTCCATCTGGCCATGAAAAATCAACCCCTACGAACTGATAGGCTGATTTGATCAACCATATCTGTACTGAATGGAAGGATTTAACTCAACGGACAATGGACTGTCCGGACTTGTCCCATCAGTACATGAAAAAGACCCATACATACTGATAGGCTGATACGATCAGCCATCCATACTGCCTGGAAGGACAAAGAGCTGTCCAGACTGGTCCATCAGGCCATGAAAATACGACCCATACGTACTGATAGGCGGATATGATCAGCCTTATCCATACTGAATGGACGCATTTAACTCAATGGACCATGGACTGTCCAGACTTGTCCCATTAGTACATGAAAAATGACCCATACGTACTGATAGGCTGGTACGATCAGCCATCCGTACTGCATGGATGGACTAAGGAATGTCAATACTGGTCCCACCAGTACATGAAAATGACCCATACGTACTGGTAGGCTGATACGATCAGCCTTATCCATACTGAATGGACGCATTTAACTCCATGGACCATGGACTGTCCAGACTTGTCCCATCAGTACATGAAAAATAACCCATGCGTACTGATAGGCTGATACGATCAGCCATCTGTACTGCATGGATGGACTAAGGAATGTCCATACTGGTCCATCAGGCCTTGAAAAATTGACCAATACGTACTGATAGGCTAATATGATCAGCATTTTCCGCACTGAATGGATGGATTTTACTTAACGGATCATGGACTCTCCGGACTGGTCCCATCAGTACATGAAAAATGACCCATACATACTAATAGGATGATACAATCAGCCATCCGTACTGCATGGATGGACCAAGGACTGTCCAGACTGGTCCATCAAGCCATGAAAAATTAACCCATACGTACTGATATGCTAATATGATCAGCCTTATGCGTACTGAATCGAAGGATTTAAATCAACAGACCATGGACTGTTCGGACTGGTCCAATCAGTACATGAAAAATGACCCATACATACTGATAGGCTGACACGATCCGCCATCCGTACTGCCCAGATGTACCAAGGACTGTCCAGACTGGTCCATCAGGCCATGTAAAATCGACCCATACATATTGATAGAATGATATGATCATTCTTATCCGTACTAAATGGAATGATTTAAGTCAACGGACCATGGACGGTCTAGACTGGTCCCATCAGTACATCAACCCCTACGAACTGATAGGCTTATATGATCAACCTTATATGTACTGAATGGAAGGATTTAACTCAACGGACGATGGACTGTCCGGACTTGTCCCATCAGTACGTGAAAAAATACCCATACATACTGATAGGCAGATACGATCAGACATCCATACTGCCTGGAAGGACAAAGAGCTGTCTAGACTAGTCCGTCAGGCCATGAAAAATCGACCCATACGTACTGATAGGCTGGTATGATCAGCCTTATCCATTCTGAATGGAAGAATTTAACTCAACGGACCATGGACTGTCCAGACTGGTCCAATCAGTACATGAAAATGACTCAGACGTACTGATAGGCTGATACGATCAGCCATCTGTACTGCATTGATGGACCAAGGACTGTCCAAACTGGTCGATCAGGATATGAAAAATTGACCCATACGTCTTGATAGGCTGATATGATAAGCTTATACCGTATTGAATGGAAGGATTTAACTCAACGGACCATGGACTTTCCAGACTGCTCCCATCAGTACATGAAAAATGACCCTTACGTACTGATAGGCTGAAAAATCGACCCATACGTATTGATAGGCTTATATGATCAGCCTTATCTGTACTGAATGGAAGGATTTCACTCAACGGTCCATGGACTTTCTAGACTGGTCCCATCAATACATGAAAAATTACCCATACATACTTATAGGCTGATACGATCAGCCTTCCGTACTGCCTGGATGGACCAAGAACTGTCCAGACTGGTTCATCAGGCCATGAAAAATAAACCCATACGTACTGATAGGCTGATATGATCTGCCTTATCCGTACTGAATGGAAGGATTTAACTCAACGAACCATGGACTGGTCCCATCAGTAGATGAAAAATGACCCATACATACTGATAGGCTGATACGATTATCCATCCGTACTGCCAAAAAGGAACAAGCACTATCCAGACTGGTCCATCAGGCCATGAAAAATCGAGCCATACGTACTGGTAGGCTGATATGACCAGCCTTATCTTACTGAATGGAAGAATTCGACTCAACAGACCATGGACTGTCCGGACTGGTCCCATCAGTACATGAAAAATGACCCATACATACTGATAGGCTGACACGATCAGCCATCTGTACTTCCCAGAAGGACAAAGGACTGTCAAGATTGGTCCATCAGGCCATGTAAAATCGACCCATACGTATTGATAGACTAATATGATCATCCTTATCCGTGCCGAATGGACATATTTAACACAACAGACCATGAACTGTTCGGACTGGTCCCATCAGTACATCAAAAATGACCCATACGTACAAATAGGCTGATACGATCAACCATCCGTACTGCCTGGACGGACCAAGAACTGTACAGACAAGTCAATTAGTCCATGAAAAATCAACCCCTACGTACTGATAGGTTGATATGATCAACCTTATATGTACTGAATGAAAGGATTTAACTCAATAGATCATGGACTAACCAGACTGGTACCATCAGTACATGAAAAAATGACCCATACGTACTGATAGGCTGATATGGTCAGCCATCCATACTGCCCAGAAGGACTAAGGACTGTTCAAACTGGTCCATAAGGCCATAAAAAATTGACCCATACGTACGGATAGGCTGATACGATCAGCCTTATCCGTACTGAATGCAAGGATTTAACTCAATTTACCATGGACTGTCCAGACTGGTCCAATCAGTACATGAAAAATGACCCATATGTACAGATAGGCTGATACGACCAGCCATCCGAACTGCCTGGACGGCCCAAGGACTGTCCAGACTGGTCAATCAGGCCATGAAAAATCGTACCAAATGTACTAATAGACTGATATAATCATCCTTATCCGTACTGAATGGACGGATTTAACTCAACGGACCATGGACTATCCAGACTGGTCCCATCAGTACATGAAAAATGACCCATACGTACTGATAGGCTGATACGATCAGCCAGCCATACTGCCTGGAAGGACAAAGAGCTGTCTAGACTGGTCCATCAGGCCATGAAAAATCAACCCATACATACTGATCGACTTATACGATAATCCTTATCCGTACTGAATAGACGGTTTTAACACAATGGACCATGAATTGTCCGGTCTGGTCCAATCAGTACATGAAAAATGACCCATACATACTGATAGGCTGATACGATCAGCCATCCGTACTGCCTGGATGGACCTCAGAATGTCCAGACTGGTCCATCTGACCATGAAAAATCGACCCCTGTAGCATCCCCGATCATAGGTAAGATCGCCCGCATGGATCATGGTGAAAGGAGACGCATAAGTCAGGTCATACGACCTAAAGAAAAACTTTTCATGGTCCAAAAACGTGGTTAAGAGAATCAGATAGTCGAAACTTAAGCAAATTAAGGAAGAGGCAAGCTCAAAAGAGTTGCATGGGTAATCCGGTAGCTAGACAAGGTCCAGATATAACTTAACCAGATAGGTGGAGCTTGGAGGTAGCTCACACAGTGTAGGTCAGCTCACTGGAGCTGGTGGACTAGCTCAACCAGCTGAGGCAGCTAGCAGTCAGATCATCTCAGCTGGGAGTAGTGTTAGGGTCTTGCACAGTTGGGCTAGGTCGGGTCAAGGCTGGGTCAGCCGGTTGGGACTTGTGGTCTGTCCATTGAGCCAATATCTTGGATAGCCTATTAGTATCGGTCCAGGGTCTTGGCAAAGTGTCTAGACTCATCCAGGAACTGCTGGTGGACAGTTAACAGCTTTGACTGTTTGGTGAATCCGACAAAAGGGATTTCTTGTGGGAAGGTAAGGTCGACCAGTATGGATAGAGGAGGAACTCCAGTACTTTCTTCTTCATCCTGAAACACAAATAAAATGAGGGAGAAAAGGTTAGATGTTCGGATTGAATAATCCAATACCGAGAGATGCTATTGAAGGCAACATGGAGACTGTGTTGTTGGCAATCAAGGGGGAACCTTTGATGGGTTTTGATCACTATTAACATAACCAAGGGACTTATCCATAGCCTTATATCACACGCAAATGGTCAAGGAAGAAGATAGATGGCCGGATTACACTTGAAAGGGGCAAGGCAGCCTTAAGGGCAGTTTTGCGGGCAATCAAAGGGGAAGTTGTGAACGACCTTTTGATGGAGTTTCATCATGTATGATCACGTACTAGGATTCCTCTGTGTCTGGGGAACACATGAAAATATCCAGGAGAAAAGGGGGAAGGCCGGACTTCACTCTCAATGGCATGAACAGCCTTGAAGGTGGATGCAGTGCAAAATATGGTTTCATGGGAGTTCCATGGTTGGGAATAGAGGCACGACCTTTGAATGAATCTTATCATTACTTTGAGTATATTTTAAGGATTTATAGAGGTGTGATCAAGAGAATTATGGACGTTCATGATAAGGGATGGCACAAGATCTACAATCATCATTGATAAGGTAACATGTTTACAATTACTTTCTAGTTATATTTCTGTCTCTTGTGGTGTGGTTAAGGCCAGGTATGGCACGCCCCTTGAAGACCATATATTGTGACATAAGATAAGGATACAGGACCATGAGAGAAGGGGCGGATCATTGCTGATCTAACTCATCCATGTGGGATGATAGTTAGATGATATTCATGGGATAGTGATCCATGATGGATCATGGATTGTTGTTAGGTTTGATCATGGTGTGAACCATTGATCCGGCCCATTGAGGAGTCACATGGGAGTCCTAGTATAAGGGGAACCATGTGTAGTGCAAGGTCCAATTCGTCTGGAACCAACAACAAGCAAAGAAGATGAGTAAGGCTAGTACTTCTTGGATTGGACCACAAGTATTGAGCTGGTGTGTTTGTACAAGAAGGCCGTGTGTGATCTGATCATGAGAAAGGATGGACGACCTGATCCTTAGATAATGGATCAAGGTGGCTGATCTGATTGATCAAAGGATGCACCGGTTGTAACGGCAAGACGGATCGGTTTCATTGGGACATGGTTCCATGGCCGGTTAGGTATGTGTGAAGACTCATCAGTTCTGAGTCATGTAGGGGTGGTTGGTTGATTGACTTGGGATCTGATGGGAATTATTTGTCCATGAGAGGACTTGGCTCCAGAGGAGATTACTCCTAAGACATGGAGGCACTGGACCATGGCCTTGGCCGGTTCAGGAATGAGGTTCATGGTCGAGATCTATATGATATGTATATATTCATTGGATTTCGATTATGGGAATCTATTAGTAAGGATTTTCAGGAGTTTTAGTGAATTTTAATTAATTTTTGGAGCAGTTTTGAAAGTGGCTAGAAATGTACCTAAGACTTCCCAAAGGTTACTTAGTTTGTGGGGATGGTTGGTTGAATGACTAAGTACCAAAGGGAAGGGTTTATGCAGGTATAAGAGAGCTGTACGAGTAGACGGGGAGCTGGGCGAAGCTACCTCGAAGCTCGGTCAGCTGAAAAAGAGTAAATGGAACCTCAAGTGAAGTGGTTCAGCTCAGCTAGCTGGATGAGCTAGCTAAACAGCTAAGTCAGCTGGGACAATGAGCTAACAAGCTCCGTGGATGTGGTAAAGGTAATTTCTAGCAATAGTTGCATAGAACTAGATAGAATGGTTTAGGGGAATGGAACCTCGGATTTGGTAGTTGAGTAAACTAACCAAATCTGAGGTTAATCGACCAGACAAATGTTAGATTAGTTTTAGACCAATGGTTAAGTAGAGAATAATCCGCTGCGTATAAGTTGAAATGATCTAAGATTTGTATGACTAAGGTAATCTTTAGCTAAGGTCTAAGTAAACCCTCGCCTTAAGGGCAAACTATAAAAGGAAAGGTAAAAAACTTAAGAGGTTCGGTCTGGAAATGGACCGAGCGACGTGAGGCATTGACCGCTGCCTAGTCGGCCAGGTCGGGGTCTTACAACCCCTACGTACAGATCTGCTGATATGATCAGCCGTATCCGTACTGAATGGAAGGATTTAACTTAACGGACCATGGACTGTCCAGACTGGTCCCATCAGTACATGAAAAATGACCCATACGTACTGATAGGCTGATACGATCAACTATCCGTACTGCCTGGACAGACCAAGGACTGTCCAAACTGGTCAATCAGGCCCTGAAAAATTAACCCCTACGAACTGACAGGCTGATATGATCAACCTTATATATACTGAATGGTAGGATTTAACTCAACGGACGATGGACTGTCCGGACTTCTCCCATCAGTACATGAAAAAAGACCCATACTTACTGATAGGCTGGTACGATCAGCCATCCATACTGCCTGTAAGGACAAAGAGCTGTCCAGACTTGTCCATCAGGCCATGAAAAATTGACCCATATGTACTGATAGGCTGATATGACCAGCCTTATCCATACTGAATGGAAGCATTTAACTCAACGGACCATGGACTGTCCAGACTAGTCCCATTAGTAGCTTAAAAATGACCCATACGTACTAATAGGATTTTACGATCAGCCATCCGTACTGCATGGATGGACCAAGGACTGTCCAGACTGGTCCATCAAGCCATGAAAAATCGACCCATATGTACAGATAGGCTAATATGATCAGCCTTATCCGTACTGAATCGAAGGATTTAACTCAACAGATCATGGACTGTCCGGACTGGTCCAATCAGTACATGAAAAATGACCCATACATACTGATAGGCTGACACGATCATCCATCCGTACTGCCAAGAAGTACCAAAGACTGTCCAGACTGGTCCATCAGGCCATGTAAAATTGACCAATACTTATTGATAGACTGATATGATCATTCTTATCCATACTTAATGGAAGGATTTAACTCAACGGACCATGGACTGTCCAGACTGGTCCCATCAGTACATGAAAAATGACCCATATGTACTTATAGGCTGATAAGATCAGCGATCCATACTGCCTGGACGGACAATGGACTGTCCGGACTTGTCCCATCAGTACATGAAAAAGACCCATACATATCTGATCAACCTTCCATACTGCCTGGAAGGACAAAGAGCTGTCCAGACTGGTCCATAAGGCCATGAAAAATCAACCCATACGTACTGGTAGGCTGATATGATCAGCCTTATCCTTACTAAATGGAAGCATTTAACTCAACGGACCATGGACTGTCCAGACTTGTCCCATCAGTACATGAAAAATGACCCATACGTACTGATAGGCTGATACGATCAGCCATCTGTAGTGCACATGGATGGACCAAGGACTGTCCATACTGGTCCATCAGGCCATGTAAAATTGACCCATACGTATTGATAGACAGATATGATAATTCTTATCCGTACTGAATGGACCGATTTAACACAACGGACCATGAACTGTCCGGACTGGACCCATCTGTACATGAAAAACGACCCGTACGTACTGATAGGCTGATACGATCAGCCATCCGTACTCCCTTGATGGACCAGGGACTGTCCAGACTGGTCCATCAGGCCATGATAAATCGACCCCTATGTACTGATAGGCTAATATGATCAGCCTTATCCGTACTGAATAGAAGGATTTAACTCAACGGACGATGGACTGTCCGGACTGGTCCCATCAGTACATGAAAAATGACCCATATGTACTGGTAGGCTGATCCGATCAGCCATCCGTAGTGCCTGGAAGGACCAAGGACTGTCCAGACAGGTCCATCAGGCCATTAAAAATCGACCCATACGTACTGATAAGCTGATATGATCAGCCTTATCCGTACTGAATGGAATTATTTAACTCAACGGACCATGGACTGTCCGGACTGGTTGTAATGCCCGTTCTTGAGGTTCAAGACCCACATGGACCTGCGACTTCACCATAGACCATCACATTTTATTTGATTCATATTCTAGTGTTTGTTTATTTTACTTAGTTATTTCATTGTAAATGTATCCATAAACAATTCAACAACAAGTATGGCAATGGATAAATTGGTTGTATTAATTAAAAGAACTGAAATTCGTTTACAAGAATCTAACATGATCTACCCAAACACCACCCAACTTTTCGCTGATTGAGCCTTCATGGCTCCTTGCCTTGATCACGATCAGCCTCAGTTCCTGAAAACACATATCAACAAGTATTAAGACATGAACCGATAACCTATCAATTATCTAGCAAATCATGGTTCGGTTCCTATGCCTAAATACTTAAATCTCACTATTATATCTCATATATCAATCAACCATAACTTTGAAATCCATCCAAGCACAACCGCATCTCACCAAAACCACATAACCAAACCGTCCATGATCCATACCGACCACACGGCTGAGTACACGGACTGGTCGGTTCTCTTTCTTAGGTCCACGACCCTGTACCTGCATGAAACAATCCTCCGGGTTCCTTAGTTATTCAAACAACCATCCCAACTGACCAAACTACCCATTGGAATTCTTCTCTTCTAATCGCAAATCCATAACACTGATCATATAGTCAATCACATCATCCGTATGTATTGGTTCATTGGCTCTGGATTAACTCATTGGACCGACCAAGTCTATAGTCCATCCGTGACCCCTCAAAAGCCTAATAGCATCCATCAACACTAAACAACACACCAGACCAGAACCGAGTTCAAGCCATGGTCAATTGTTACGAATGAACCAGCATATGGTTAAGGTTAGCGAGTATGGTTTCCAAGTGGACATGGCTTCGCCTATACCAAGTCAAATCCATTACCCAATCCCAAACAACCAATCCGCAAATACAGAGAAATTGAAGAAGAGAAGAAGAAAATTCACAAAGTAAAGAGAATTGGACATAAACCAATCGCCCAATGCCATAGACCCGAATCGGCCATCCGATTGTCTAGACTATGAACCGATGATCATGCCACTAACCTTGCTTGCACGTTCTGGAGTCTTGGAGCCTTCCTCCAACCCATCCCACTCGGCCTTGACTAACCACAATCGATCTTAACCTTGCTGTGGTTAAATCTCCACAATATCAATCATTATGATCGATTTCTCTTTCTCTTTCTTTCTTTCTCTCTTTCAACTTTCTCTCTGTGATTACTTAAAAAAACTAATGGAAACTGATCTCCATTTTCGTGACCAGGGTCCTCAATATATAGACAAAAGCGTGGGACACTGCCTTGGCCAAGGGGACACCATTTGGTAAGGGAATGGGCACCTTTGGTCCCGTCGCATCCCTTCGGCCTTAACTGCCTCCCCATGCAACCTTTCGCCTATAACTGCCCACTAGCAGTTCCGAGATGGGCTTGGACCCTTTTCCAAGGCCCTGGACCGAGCCTAGGGACTTTCCAAGCCATTGACCCAATGGCTTAACCACAAGACCCAACCGGCTGACCCAACCTTGAAACGACCCAGCCCAACTACCCAAGATGCTAACACTACTCCAAGCTGAGATGAGCTGGCTCCCAGCTGGTCCAGCTGACTGAGCTAGTGGTACAGATCATGGAGCTGACCTAACTTAGTCCAAGCTAGACTGAGCTTAGACCAAGCATTTCCCAGCTGGCCGAGCTTCTTAAACCCGCAACCAAACTGTACAACTACTCAACCAGCCTGCCCAAATTTGTATCCTTCTTCTCTTGGTTAAGACTTAGTGAACTAATCTACTTAACCCCATTTCCAAGTCATGGTACGCTTGCCTTCTGGTCATATGACCGGCTAGTTTGTTTCCTCGAACCATTACTCGTCCTTCCGGACCTACTAAGGTCTGGGTGTGTTACAAGTCTCCCCCACTTGAATTGGATTCGTCCTCGAATCCGAGTCAAATGTTTCCTTGTCTAGAAATTGATCAAACCACTTAGGGAAATCGGCCCTCATATTGGCTTCAGTTTCCCAAGTCGTTTCCCCTCTTCCATTACACTCCCAGATGACCTTGACCATATGTATTGTTTTCTTTCTAGTTGCTTTTTCCATCCTGTGTACGATCCGAACTGGCCTTAACTCTAAGGCCAAGTTCTTACATAGATTAGTAGGAATTTCTGGTTCAACTATATCTCGATCCGTCAAACACTTCCGGAGTTGGGATAATGGAACACATTATGGAATGCATGCATCTTAGAAGGCAAGTCCAATTTGTACGCCTCCTTACCCACTCTTTCCACAATCTTAAACGGACCCAGATATCTTGGGTCGAGTTTCCTTCTTCTAGAAACCCTCGACCTCCCTTTGAAAGTAGTCATTTTGAGATACACCAAGTCACCAACCTTGAACTCCAGATCTTTCCTTCTTCGATCTGCATAGTTCTTGTGCCAATCCTGGGCTTCTCTCATCCTGTCCCTCACAACTCTAATCTTTCCCGTGGTTTCATCCACAATCTCAGGACCCAGTATGCTGTGCTCCCCCACTTGGGTCCAGCATAAAGGTGTCTGGCATGTCGTCCATACAAAGCCTCATATGGCGACATGCCTATACTCGAATGAAAACTATTGTTGTAAGCAAACTCCACTAAAGTTAAGTGTCTTTCCCAGGAATCACCCTAGTCCAAGACACATGCTCGCAAAATGTCTTCTAGTGTTTGAATGGTACATTCCGACTGACCATCCGTCTATGGATGATAGGCTGTACTCATGTGTACTCTCGTTCCTAGAGCTTTCTGGAAAGCTTGCCAGAAATGAGAAGTAAACCTCGGGTCCCTAACTGACACAATGCTTGCAGGTATACCATGCAACCATACAATCTCAGGTGATGTGATCCCATTTCCACTACGGAATTGGCAAACTCTGATAGTATCTCTTAAGGTCGTGGTACATCATGGTAGCAGCAGGATGTACTGCGGACTTGGATTTATGAGCTTCTCTCATAATCTCCTTCTTAAGACTCTTATCCTTGGGTACACTGACTCGCCCTTGAACCAAGATGGTACCATCTCTTGCGATCTAGTACTCCGTCTTGTCATTGTTGGCAACCCCTTTCAGTTCCTCATCCAGCCCTTGGGTTATTCGAATTCTAGTGAGTAGGTCAGCCTTGTTTACCGCTTCCAGACCTAATGGTTCCTCTCTACTAGTTAATGAATTTAAATGTAAAGTACGAACCATACCTTCCTGACCGTCCGCTTTGCCCTTGGTTGATACATCTGCCCCCTTCTGGCTCAAGGCATCAGCCACAAGGTTAGCCTTGCCCAGATGGTAAGCAATGTCCACATCATAATCTGCTACAAACTCCATCCACCTCATTTGCCTCAGATTAAGCTCAGGTTGGGTGAATATGTACTTTAGACTCTTATGGTCCGTAAGTACCTGAACGTTGGCACCATACAAGTATGGTCTCCAAATCTTTAAGGCGTACACTACCGCAGCCATTTCCAGGTCCTGGGTAGGATAGTTCCCTTCATGCTTTTTTAGCTTCCTAGACGCGTAGGCTATGACTTTCCCATGTTGTGTCAACACCCAACCCAATCCTGTCAAGGATGCATCTGTGTAGACCACATAGGGTTTGTCAGCCTCTGGAGGAACTAGGACTGGTGCACTAGTCAACATGTCCTTAAGTGCTGAGAAACATTTCTCAGTCTTTTCAGACCATATGAACTTCACATCCTTCCCGGTCAACCGCGTCATAGGTTGAGCCAAATTAGCAAACCCTTTCACAAACTTTCTATAATAACCCGCAAGACCTAGGAAGCTTCTAACCTCCGAGGCATTTTTGGGTTGAGTCCACTCATGTATTGTAATAACCCTCACAAACCAATGAATTTTTGGTCGAGAAAAATTCCGGTAGACCAGTTTGGAGTTGGTCTGATCAGAATTAAAATAAAAACTGACCCGGTCAATTAAGGTCTCGATGAGACTGTCGTGTGGTCGAAAGACCTTCTCTTGATAGATCTGGTTGAGTTCTAATTATTATGGTCGAGTTTCATTAAAGCTAAAAGAGTTTATCTAAAAGAAAGACGAGATCCGAGAGACGGGAAACGTTTGGTCAAAAACTGCCCAAAAAGACCATTCAGCTAATTGGCCGTTCATGTGCGATGCACATGATTTTCACCTGCTTGCTTGCTTGACCAGTCATGTGCCATGCACCTTCCTGCCTTCCTTCTTGTTTAATGAGTTAATCATGTGCAAGTCACCAGCTACTTGCTTCAGCTGCTTGCAGCTTTCTTCATGGGAAGGAAGAGTTCAGCTGCTTGGTGTGCTGAAGCATCTCTCCAGCTGTCTAGCCTCAGCTTTGCCTTGTGTGGGAGAAAACCCTTGTTTGAAGCAACCCCTTATGTTATAAAACACCTTCATCTCTCTTTCTGGTCGTACATAACCTGCAAGAAAAACCATAGAAAGTTCATAGAAAATCAGAGAGAGAAGAGAGAAAATTCAGACAGAAAAATCAGAGAAAAATTAAGGAAAAAATCAGAGAATTAAACTGGAGCATAGCTGACCCTTCTCACCATCTGGTGTCTCCAATCAGTGAAGTGTGGTGTATGTAATAAGTGAAGGTTGGTCGTGACTTCATCTTGGAGTTGAGAACACCCCATGACTTGATTCTTTGATTTTAATCGGTAAGGATTTATTATTTTGTTAAGATCAGTTTAAGTAAAGCTTCATGTCTGGAATAAAACCTAAGCTCTGTTCTGATCATGTTTGAAGTGATCCTGTCCTAATCCACCTTGTCTGAACTGAGCTTCAACCAAATTTATTTAATTAGTTAGGTTGAACCAAACTGCCGGAATACTAATGTTCTGAACCGAACAGATTTGGTCTTGTCTAGTACTGAGCTGAGCCGTGCTGTCTATGGTCTAAACATGTCTTGAACTGATCTGGTATGAGTAGAACCAAGCTAAGCTGTTGTGAACTGATTAGAACCGTACTTAACTGAGATGAGCTGAGCTGTTATAAACCGATTTAAGTTGTTATAGCTTGAACCGAACTGATCTTGAGATCAAACCACTCTGTTTCAGGTCAGTGGTCGAGAGAATCTTGAAGGATCAACCAGATTCATCAAGTAGAGCCATGTTCTGTCTAGCTGGTCGGAGAAGTCTGAAGATCAGTCCGGGTAACCTTGTGAACGTTTTGAATCAGAAGTGAAGTGGAGTGTGATTAGCTTGAGCTCGAATCTAGTCTTCCTTAGCCAATCTCATGGATTCAATGGTGAGTCTAGATATATGATGAATACGTTATGAATGAGTATGCATGATTGCATACTGAATATGGTTGATTGATAAGCAAAGTATCTTAATCTATAATTGAAAGTGAGGTGTTTACTTATGTAAACACTTAAGAAATATTATGAATTATTATTTGAGGTTTATCCCGAGCCTTAGTACTTGTTCTCAAGTACTAATATGTAAGTATATTATTAAGTATACAGTGAAACCTCTAAAAATTAATAATGTTGGGACTACACCAGAACTATAATTTTTTATTAATTTATAAAGATTATTAATTTATCGATATACTAATTAAACCAAAAATTCAATTTAGGACTATAAAATTATATTATTTTATAGAGATTTTTAATATATAATAATTTATAGAGTATTAACTTAAAGAGATTATACTGTATAAGTATAAATCATGTGAAGTCTTATTGTATACTCACTCTCTCAAAAGTCCCGAATTACCGTGAATTGGTCCTGCGATATGGAACAAGGTCACGAAGACACGATGATGGGGTCGCTCCCTGGAGGCTGTGTAACTGCATGCAGCGTTAGATGTTCGTTATTGGAATATCTGATGGAGATGATGGTTATATTTATTTTCCCGCCAAGCTCGGTTAGCCTTGGTGGTTTTCCGGGTTTAGCATATATATAAATATATATTATAAGTATGAGTGAATGGAGGGCATCGTGGAGGTGATGTTTAAGATAAGATTCACATTGATGGAACGAAAAGCCTTATATATATATTTAATAGTTATGGAATATATTTCCACTGCATACAAATGGAGTTCATTGCTCGGGATATGATTGATATATTTTGGGGTGTGGGATTAGACTCAGTGAGTAAAGTAGTTACTCATGACAAATTTGTGATGCAGGTTACCAGTAGGTGGGAGACCTTACTCTAGGACGGGAAGGAACAACATTAGCCAGCGGTAGATTTATTATCCTTGCAAAGACGTTTTGTATATAGCTTTCATATAGAGCTTGTTTTCTGATAACTTCAAGGTCGACCTATAACATTTTTGTAAGATGATTTTTGAATGAATAAATTTATAATGTATAAATATTTTTCTAAAGTACGGGTTCCATATGATATTAGTCCTTGTCCGGGACGAACTAACTATCAGGTATTACTTAATCGGGTTGAAAAGCCTTAAGTAATATCCGATAGGAGCGTAAATGTTCTCAGATTGCTAGTCCAAAGAACTCGGAAGTATTCGGGAACCTCGGGTTGGCTTTCGGGAGCATCGACCGTGTCATTTTCGGTCATCTACGATCGGGGGTGTCACATGTATGGCCTTAATCTTTTCCCGATCAACCGAAACACCCTGATTGGACACAATATGTCCCAAGAAGCCAATGCTCTTTTGCTAAAAATTGCACTTGCTGAATTTAGCATAAAGCTTGTTTTCCCGCAATCGTTCCATCACGGTTCTCAAGTGTCTTTCATGAGATTCCTTGTCCATGGGTTATACAAGTATGTCATCAATGAAGATGATTACAAATTCATCCAAGAAATCCCTGAAAACATTATTCATCAACTTCATGAATGCAGCCGGTGCGTTTGTTAGGCCGAAGGGCATAACACAAACTCGTAATGGCCATACCTCGTCCTAAATGCTGTTATCCTTACATCACTAAGCTCTATGGGAATCTCATGATACCCTGAAGCCAGGTCAATTTTGGAAAACCACTTTGCACCACGAAGTATATCAAGTAACTCATCTATTCGAGGTAACGGATACTTGTTCTTCACAGTTACCCGGTCCAACCCTCGATAGTCAATACACAACCGAAAGCTACCATCCTTCTTTTTCACGAAAAGAATGGGTGCTCCACACGACGAACTACTTGGCCGTGTGAATCCCTTATCCAGCAATTCCTCTAATTGCTTCTTGAGCTCGACCAATTCGGCAAAAGTCATGTGGTAGGCACTTTTAGATAATGAAGCCGTACCAGGTTCTAGTTCTATGGTAAAAGGATCAGACCTATCAGGGGGTAAGCCCTGTAATAACTTAAACACATCCACAAACTCCTTACCCAACGGAATACCACCTGGGTTACCACCCCCTTCGACTCCCTTTGTGGCGATTGTGGCTAGATAAGCTTCACAACCTCGTTTCAGCATCCTTTCCGCACGGACTGGTGATACCACAAAGAATCCCGGAGCCGGTCCTTTTCCATGGAATGTAATCGGGGGTTCATCCCCACCCTTAAAACGAACACAACCACAATGGCAGTCTATGGTGGCCCGATACTTCCCTAACCAGTCCATGCCTAAGATTACCTCGTAATTCTTTAGGGGGACAACAATAAGATCCACAGGCATTTTCCTGTCCTGGATCGACACAAGGATGTTTTCAATCAGTCCTAGCGAATGCATCACTTGCTCACCGGTAGCATTCACTATCCTGCCACATTCCACAGTTCCCACATGGAACAATCCCTTTCCGACCAGTTCCGGACTCACAAAACTATGTGTAGCCCCTGAATTGAAAAGCATGTGTGTTTCCACACCACCAATTTCTAGGGTCCCTACATGAACCCTATTTCTAAGCATCTACATTTCCAGGTTCCACACCATGCAGTGCCTCAAGTATTTAAAAAGATTAACTAAGAATGTTACTCGTAATTGCGTCGTATGGTCCTCCATCCTTGTTGTCCTTGGACAACTCGTACACACGAGGTTTTGTAGTTGGACCTCTACCCTGGGTCGTCCTACCAACATCTCCACGTACCGTTCCTTCTCACGTACGCGGTTGTGGACAATCCTTTATAAGGTGTCCACTCTTCCCGCATCGAAGCAAGTCCTGGTATCCCCATTAGAAAACTTACTCTACCCATATATGGGTTGAGAGCAATCCCGAGTCGCATGTTCCTTGCTACCACAACGGACGCAAGCTCCCATGGACCTCCAACACTCACCGGGGTGAGTTTTTCCACACTTAGGAGATGTAGACCTACCACCCGAGGATTTAACCTCGTTGGCCTGGTCCCATTTCCTCTTACGATCATTGGCACCACTGGATGAAGTAGACTGGGTATGTGACCTAAGTCTAGACTCCTCGGTCAAGTTGGTTTCCAACATCGCCATTCTTTCCACTAACTCAACCACGGTATGTAAAGTGCGGATCGAGCAGTGGGTCCTTTACTAAACTCGCAGTCTACAAATGAATCGACGAACTTGAACCGCCTCTTCCTCCAACTTCTTACCAACAAACCGCTTGAGTCGACTGAATTCTTATTTGTACTCCCTAACCATCCTACGGCCCTGGGTCAAGTCCAAAAAATTGGCCTCCAACCTGTCCCATGCTTCAGCAGGGAAGTACTTCCGGTTGAAATCACCCTCAAAATCCGGGAAATCCCTAAGGTTCCCGTTGGTGTGTTTGTCCATGGACAACCACCAGTTCTGCGCGTCCTATTACAGGAAGTGAACCACAATATCCTTCTGGTAGTCCTCCGAGGAATGAATAGACTTGAAGTTCCAGACCAAACGGCTTCTCCACTCGTCCGCCTCAGTCGGATCGACACTACCCGAGAAGTATTTTGTTCCCAAACAGGATATGTGTTCCAACAAACTCAAGTAATCGACCTTTCTACCAACCCCTGTGGGTGGATCGATTTCATCCACCTCAACAGTTGCTCGGACCCGGCCATTGTCTATGGGTGTGGTATTTGGTGATCCTTGACCCATGGATGAGTTCACCAATGGTGTAACCACCTGAGTCATTGTAATAACCCCCTCGAAGGGGTAAAATGGTCGATATCGACAAAGTCAGAATTTGGAGCCAACCTTTTGGGAATTACTTCGTAAAAAAAATAAAAATTTGGAGACATGATAAGTCGGAAGCAGGATGGGAACTAAGCAGGACGGGAAGCAAACGACGGGATTGAAGCATGATGAGAAAACCCGAAATTGGACAAAAACCCGAAATCGGGAAATATTTTCCGTCAAGGTCAGAATTCATTTGTAGTTTATTAAAAAATATTTGGCGCATCAGAACGGGACCGGAAAATTATTCGGGATTGATCACGGGTCAAAAATTTGTTGAAAGGACCAAAATCAGTCAAACGAACCGAGAAGCTCGAGGTGTCTCAACACATGGGTTCAGGACGTGGTGTCAACCATCTGATAAGCTATCTGTCTACATAAGGTAGAGGTGTCGGCGTGCATGGAAGCAGCATATGCAGTTTGACATGCCGGAGCACGAGGTGTCGCATCGCATGAAACTGAAGCATGCTGATCGACATATGGGCGTTGTGGTGTTGCTATGCATGCATCCAGAAAGTGTATCAGACATCTGGGGGAAGTGGTGTCACCTTTCATTCCATCCTGGTCATGCATCCAGTCATTTGGAGCACGAGGTGTCGCTGTGCATGCAACCGAGGCATGTTGATCGACACGCAGAGGACGTTGTGTCGCAACGCATGGAGTGTGTGCATGATGAGAAACATGTGGACGTATAGGTGTCTTCCTGCATGGACCTGAGACATGCATAATTTCATGTGGATGCCCGTGTGTTGCTGTGCATGTGACCAGAAGCATGCGGGCTGACACATAGGCACCAATGTGGTTTGATATGATTGGTCGGTCGTTTCTATAAATACCCATGCACCCCCATCAGTTTCATTCATCCATAACACACCAAATACCATCCAAAACATGGCTAGAGATAGATCGAGAAAGAAATAAGTGGTTTTAAGAGTGTAGTCATTTCTTAAGAGCGATATTTCAACGAGAAGTCGAGTTCTGTCCAATCAAAGATTTTTTGCGATTGTTATGCGGAAGCTCTTCCCAAATCAATTCTTCCAAGACAGTCAGATTATTTGATGATCAATTAGAGGTGCTGCTCAGATTAGTTCAGATTAGTCGAAGTTGTGAAGCTCGATACTCCACTGGGAAGTCCGAAGAACTGTCCAGAAGATAAAGAAGGTTCTGATCGAGTTGAGTTCTGTCCAGACCAGTATAAGGGGAGGTACTTTCCAAGACAAGATCAGTCTAGTCCAGTCCACTCAAGTCGTCTATTGGGTTTTGGCCAAGTCCTCTCCGATCAACCAGCTGCTTATCGGCATAGAACACTATGATTTGGTTTTGTTCAATTTCACTTGAAATTTAGGATAGTTTTTTGGTTTGCTTGAGTTCCACTTGGAATTTAGGATATAGATCGAGTTGCATATTGAGTAGAATTCAGACGCTATTGCATGATAGAGTGATTAGGGTTATTTATTCAACCGAACTCAGTTTAGCACGGGCTAAGCTGAGATGAAATGAATTAGGACTGAGTTAATAATCTGACTAGGACTAGGGTGCATCATGTTTTATAATATTTCTTGTTGATATGGTTGAGTGCAGGTTCCCGTTATATTTAAAGATAGTTTCATAGCAGGAGGCTGAACTATCTGGGTAATGGTTTAATTGAGTAGATTGCTTGTTAGATTAATTAAATGCTTGCTTGTTTAATTAATCTTGTTGATTGAGGTTAGTCAGCTCTCGGTAATGGAGTGACTAACTGGTTGAGTTATTTAGTGTTGATATTGTTGTTTAGTATCTTATATAGTAGTATTAGTAGTCGTAGGCCTTATAGGCCGGACTACTCGTACTAGTGGTTAGTATCGTAGATTCTTAAGTGTTGTTAGGATAGAGTGTTGTGTGTGTTGCCGACAGTATGTGCGTAACCCGCCCATACTACGCTTGTTTAGGGGTGATTAGTGTTTCCTCAGCCTCGTACCCGGCGCGTTCAAGGAAACCCCTTATTCTTTGGATTGGGAAGACTCAGAGGGACGAGGTCATGGCTTATGGCTGAGTATTACACGACGGTATAATGTGGCAGTGACCCAAAGGACTGTGGGATGTCGCGCGGTGACCCGATGGACTTTGGGCCGCGGTCGGTTGAAAGTACTTTCTTCTGGCCTTTGTGGTAGGGAGATAGGATATTGCCTATAGAGAGGAGGAACACGAAGTCACCAGGGTGCAGGTTAGAGTGTGTGTTGTGTTAGAGTGTCGTAAAGGGTTATGGAACCCTAGAGTAAGTAGTAACACCGATATACGGTGTTACGTGTTAGTCTTGAGTCATAGTTATTATTTCTGATTTCCTGGTTATTTTGATTGTTATTGTGTGTGTGATTGATTATTGTCGATTGGTTGTTAACTTGTTGTTATGCAGGTTCCTGTTACTTGAAGTTAGATTATGGTAGGAGGTCGAGTCTAAATTAGTAACGGTTTGTTTAGCCTTAGCATTGTTTGCATGCCAGGGTTAGATTGATTGTTATTTTAGGTTGTCTGGGTTAGTAACTAGGTTGGGGGTAGGGACCGCCAGCTCACTGAGTGACATTAGGTTACTCATCCAACTCCGTTGTCCTTTTTGCAGGTAGCTTTAGGTAAGGATGATCGGATAGCTTGGTGCTGGACGTTAGGACCACCGGAGTAGATTTTCATGCCTTTTGTAAACGGTATTGTGAATTGTGTTTATTTGACTCGATTTGGCATTAGGCCGGGCGCTAGTCTTGAATTATTTCGATCTATGAATATTTCTTGAATCAATAAAGTAGTTGTTTTTCATGCGCATCATTAGTACTATGATATTTGACTAGTCCGGTGTAACACAACGTTAGGTCTTGGTAAGGGTTGAAAAGCCTCAGGATTCGATCTAACGAAACGCTAACTCTTGGTACAGGTTGCAAAGCCTTAGGCCATGACTTAGTGGGACGAGTTGGTGGATGAACTGGTCTAAGTTACAAAGTGATTTTAGTGACCTAGCTGGATTGTCCCTAGCCCGTCACGTAGCGCTTCTGGACCATGGTGTTGGGTTGGACGGTCAGTCATGTTCTTGTTTGATTGTTGGCTGGCTGGTTGACTCTTTCATCTCTAACCCTGGGTGTTGGTTGGTATATTGGTCATGTTCTTGTTTGATTATTGGCCGGTGGATCGACCATATCCCTAGGACGGTTCGGGGGTGTTACAGTCATGGCAACCATTTGATTGCCCATTAGTTTCATTGCCTTCATAACCTCCCTTAAGGATGGTTCGGTCATCCGATTACCTTGTCCTATGGAATCATTGTCCATTCCATCATCCGGGTCCTCTTCATGCTTGGCGTTAGAAGACTCTCCTTCTCCTTCACGCCTTGCTGGGTGATGTCCATCATGTCCATCAGCATGTAATCCACTAAGGTTGGTTGGATCCGCTGGCAAACCTCCTCTGGTCTCAACCTCGATCCGCAGCCGTTTGGCTTGCTTCTCCAACCACCTTCTTACTTTTTCGAAACTTTCCTGATTTGCTTTTCCCACCCTAAGGATTCAAACCAAGTTAGATCAACAGTATATGAATTCAGAAACACACAATCCCAAGGGTAAGCAATCAGATCACCCTCACCATAAGACTCTCCAGCGTGTGTGATGTTTAGCCCCATAACCCAGACTATCCTAGAATCAACTCCGCTTTGATACCAACTTGTAATGCCCGTTCCTGAGGTTCAAGACCCACATGGACCCGCGGCTTAACCATAGACCATCTCATTGTATTTGATTCATATTCTAGTCTTTGTTTATCTTACTTAGGAATTTATTGGAAATGTATCCATAAACAATTCAACAACAAGTATGTCAATGGATAAATCGATTGTATTAATTAAAAGAACTGAGATTCATTTACAAGAACCGAGTTGCACTATAGGCTATCATAAGTTCATTCCTAACATGATTTACCCAAACACCACACAACTTCTCGCTGATTGAGCCTTCATGCCTCCTTGGCTTGATCATAATCAGCCTCAGTTCCTGAAAACACATATCAACAAGTATTAAGACATGAACCGATAACCTATCAATGATCTAGCAAAGCATGGTTCGGTTCCTATGCCTAAATACTTAAACCTAACTAATATATCTCATATATCAATCGGCCATAACTTGGAAATCCATCCTAGCACAACCGCATCTCACTAAAACCACATAACAAAACCATCCATGATCCATACCGACCACACGGCTGAGTACACAGACTGGCCGGTTCTTTTTCTTGGGTCAACGACCCCTGTACCTGCTTGAAACAATCCTCCAGGTTCCTTAGTCATTCAACCAACCATCCCCACTGACCAAACACCATTGGAAGTGTTCTCTTGTTATCGCAAATCCATAACACCGATCATATAGTGAATCACATCATCCGTATGTATTGGTCCATTGGCTCTGGATTCACTCATTGGACCGACCAAGTCTATAGTCCATCCGTGACCCCTCAAAAGCCTAAGGGTCCTCAATATACAGACAAAGGCGTGGGCAACTAACTTGTCCAAGGGGACACCATTTGGTAAGCGAATGGGAACCTTTGGTCCCATCGCATCCCTTCGGCCTTAACTGCCTCCCCATGCAACCTTTCGCCTATAACTGCCCACCTACAGTTCCTAGATGGGTTTGGAGCCTTTGCTAAGGCCCTGGACCCAGACTTGACCCAACCATTGACCCAACGGCCGGACCCTTTGCTACGGATTGTCCAAGCCATTGACCCAACGGCCAGACCGTAAGACCCAACCGGCTGACCCAACCTCGAACCGACCCAGCCCAACTGCCCAAGAACCTAACACTACTCCCAGCAGAGATTAGCTGACTCACATCTGGTCCAACTGACTGAGTTATTAGTACAGCTCATGGAGCTGACCTAAATTAGTCCGAGCTAAACTGAGCTTAAACCGAGCACTGCCCATGTCATGTCCCCGATCCTCGATAGGACCGTGGGACGGACCATGGTACATAGGAATGCACCAAGTCAGGTCGTTAAACCTGAAATCAGGTGTATCATGGTCCAAAGGGATGGTTAAGTAAGTCGCGGTACGAGTACTTGATCATCGGCAGAAGGAAAACGGTAAAGGAAAGCTGGACGAGTGAACCGGAAGCTTAACGTG
>MU107851.1:0-38635 GCA_012274485.2 Sinapis alba | reverse complement strand
AGAGCCTGGGAAGAGAGCCGAGGGAAGCTGAAATAGCTGGAGAGATCAATATGAGTGTGGCTGAAGTGAAAACGAAAATTGAAGTCGGTAGAGCTGCAAGGAACAAACTTATTAAAGTGAGTCTCAGAAGATAAAACATTCGTACAAAAGCTATTGTTATGGACATAACTCTTGTTCTCTTGCATTTGCAGCACAATCTCCGCCTTGTTTTGTTTGTTATGAACAAATACTTTCAAGATTTTACCAACGGACCAAAGTTCCAAGACCTCTGTCAAGCTGGTATGAGAGGGCTTATCACATCAATTGACCGGTTTGAACCGAAAAAGAAGTTCCGTCTTTCAACTTATGGTTTGTTTTGGATTAGACATTCTATCATACGGTCTATGACAACCTCAAACTTTACTCGTGTCCCATTTGGACTTGAATCGGTACGTTACACTCTTTTCCTCAGAAATAGATTGTTTTGCAGAGACTTTACATGTTGTTGATTCCATTCAGGTTAGAGTGGAGATCTATAAAGCAAAGATGGAGCTATTGTTCGAGCTGGGAAGACTCCCTACAGAGGAAGAGGTAGTTGAGAGACTCAAGATCTCACCTGAGAGATACCGTGAAGTCTTGAGAGCTGCGAAACCGGTTTACTCGCTGAACTCAAAACATTCAGTTACTCAAGAAGAACTCATCAATGGAATCACGGATGTTGATGGTGTAGGAGCTGATAACAGGAGACAACCTGCTCTTCTTAGGCTCGCTCTCGACGACGTGGTAAGTTTCAACCCTTCATCTCCTTACACAATCATCAATAAGCATCATTGATCACGTTTTATTCTTCAGCTGGACTCATTGAAGCCTAAAGAGAGTCTTGTTATTCGACAAAGATACGGTCTTGATGGGAAAGGAGACAGGACACTAGGAGAGATAGCTGGAAATCTCAACATCTCTAGAGAAATGGTGAGGAAACATGAAGTCAAGGCCTTGATGAAACTCAAGCATCAGGCTCGAGTTGATTACCTCCGTCAATACATCATCTGAAACCAAACCGAACTGAACCGCCTCACTCAACCATTTGAGCGCGTACTTGGTATGATTCCCACTTCAAACCATCTTATAACGTCGGTATAGTTGGTGTATATGTTAATCAGAGTTACTTATAGCTGCGTAAATTTGATCCATGAATAGTAAATGTTGTATCATATCATTGTAGTGAACACCAAAAAGTTTATACATGTAAAGTCTGAGACTTGGTATACAATATTTTACAAAACCGAACCGGTATTATCTGTTGTTTCCTTTTATTGGGTAGATATTTCTACCTAAGAGAGTGGAGTCAACAGAACCAGTTTGTATAGTAATTTTATTCAACAAAAATTTGCGGGAAAGCTGTGAAAGAAGCTCTAATTTTACCGGTTTTCAGACCGGTTAGATTGAAATTTGAATAGCTTAGAACCGGTTTTGAGCATGCTGAAGATTCGTAGAAGAATTTCGTCGACAGTAATGTGACACCGTTGATTTACAGAGTCTATAACACGCCAAGGAACCGGTAATACCTGTTGTTATACATTTAAAGTCTGAGACTTAGTATACACTATTTTACAAAACCGAACCGGTTTTACCTGTTGTTTCCTTTAATCTGGTAGATATTTCGACAGAACCGGTTTGTATAGTAGTTTTATTCAACAAAAGTTTGCAGGAAAGCTGTAAAATAAGGTCTAATTTAACCAGTTCTGAGACCGGTTCGATTGAAATTTGAATAACTTAAAACCGGGTTGTGCATGCTGAGAAGATTCGTAGAAGAGTTTAGTCGACAGTAATGTGACCGTTGATTTACAGAGTCTATAACACGGCAACGAACGAACGTTTTGGTCTTTGGCTCGTCAAATCGTAATATTCATGCCGTATTCAATTGATCATGAGTGCTTTTGAGGTCCATTTGATATAATACACAAACATTATAGTTCTATACATACAAAAAATGGAAGCTTGATATTATTCAGTGTATTTTGTAATTACGAGTCACAGATTTTTTTTGTATTTTTATATATATATGATATTATTAGTAATGAACTTAATAGTCATGTTACACCGGAAGTCATTATTTCAACTGGAAATGATTCTGATCATTGCATTAGAACTTTCCAGTTTGAGTGACCGTCGGGACGAAACCAATATTACATGTGATTTCGGATCTGGAAGATTAAGTATTCGGTTCGAACATTCTAGCAATACAAAAACGTAAAAAGAAAAAAAGTTGTGTCACCATTTAATTTCAAACATTATCATAGATGATTAAAAAACATAAATTACTAAGCGGATGGGTTTCTGTTACTGCAAATTAATTTTATTTTAAAATTATGTTTCATAATAATAATTAAGATTATGTACCTAATATAAAACCAGATTGTAAGGCAAATCCAATAAACCAAAAAAAGGATCGAGAAGCATAGAACTGGTCAGCAGGTTGGACTTTCCAAATTATTTGACCAAAGACCAGTCTCACCTCTCCATTACATTACTCCCACATCAGCTTTTCTCGTTCCTCAGTCAAAAAGTCAAACTCTGTCTCTCTCACACAAATCTCTTTATATTCCCCCCTCTTTTCAAATATATCTACAATTACAAGCCATGCACAATACACATACATGCTCTTTAATAACATATAACCTTTCATAATATTTTTTGTACCGCATTTTCCACCTTTCTAACGTAATGGAGAGGAATAGTAATGGTAGAGAGTGGGAGAAGATGAAGAAAGAGCTCAACGAACTGATGACAGAAGGTAGAGACTATGCTCACCAGCTCAAGTCTCAGCTTGGCTCTACTTCATCTCAAGAATCACGTGAACATTTGGCTAAGAAGATTCTTGAATCTTACCACAAGTCTCTCACCATTATGAATTACTCTGGCGAACTCGACCATGGCTCTCCGCATTCCCACGGTGGAGGAAGCCCCAAGAGCGATGATTCTAATCAAGAACTACATATCATCACGAGGTACATGCATATCCTGAGTGTGTTTTCAATATTTTTTTTTTCATTTATGTATATTGTTTTACATAAACTTATAATTAATTGAACATGTGAAATCTTAAATGAAATCAAGTTCGAAGAAATCAATGCCAAGGTGGACCCGAAAAGTCAGAATTGCCCCTGGAGTTGTGGTTGATAGAGCGCTTGACGATGGGTTTAGTTGGAGAAAGTACGGCCAGAAGGATATCCTCGGAGCCAAGTTTCCCAGGTTAGTTTCGTAATTACACCACAAAGTTGTATCCATAGTATTAAACAAGTACCAAACTGTTATAATCTTAATATCTTACGAGAAAAAAAAATACATATATTTTTTTTGGTGCAGGGGATACCATAGATGTACGTATAGAAAATCTCAAGGATGTGAAGCCACCAAACAAGTCCAGAGATCCAACCAAGATCCGATGCTCTTTGAGATTATCTACCGAGGAATACATTCGTGCTCCCAAGCCTCAAATGTTGGTTTAACCATTCCGGTACAAGTTCTTGAACCAAACCAGACCCAAGAACAAGAAAATCTTGAGATCGTGAAGACAAGTCTAGACACTGGTCATCACAACTACAATCATCAAGCACATTTGCATCAAACTCTTCACTATGCTTTGCCCTCTACCCCAAACATAGATAGTAACAATGTGATGCCTCAACAGAAGGATCACAACATTGGTTTTCTAGGATCTACGAGGTATAGTGATCTAGGAACTAATGTCAACTACGATTTTCTAGCTCCTCACGATGCTGGCTCTGCTTCTCACTCTACAATAAACTCTCCGACCACCACCGCCGGCTTGGAATCTCCGTTTGAAAGCTTTGGTCCAAATCATCCATTTGGAGGTTTTGGAGGGTTCTATTCTTAATTCATCAATTAAGAGATGGAATAAAATTTACGTAAATCTTTTCGGTAAAGAGATGAATATTTATTCATAATAGCTAATCAATATACAATTCAGTAATCCTACTTAATTTTCTAATCATGTTTTTGTTTTTTCTTTTGCTTGTTAAATAAGTAAGCTTTACATCGGCATTGATAATTGTTTGAGTTTTAATTCTTAAATTTGAATTATAAAAGAATATCATTTGAAGTTTCTGAGTATGTCATGTAAATCGATGAAATAAATTTCCAACAGTTGAACGCACATCGACTTTATACAAATGAACTTCAAAATTATATACTCCAAAAATTAGAAAACCTCGTCAATTTCTCTACCACATATAAAATTTATCTGGTCTCTATTTAATTATAATCAAAATGAAAAAATAACTAAACTAAATAGAGACCAAAATTAAAATGATGAAAGATCAATGGATGAGATAAGTGAGGACCAAAGCCACCAACATAAGGACATACGCTATCCCTTGGTCTATTGTTGTTCCTGCAATATTGTGGTCCAAAGTTAACCATCCGAACAAATATAATATTTGCGATATTCAGGAGAGAAACTGAAAAATAGAGTTCTGTAATTGTATATTTTATATTTATCGTGGTTCATACTCGTTTTTTTCTTCTACTTAGACCATTTTGCGAGCATAAATGTTTTGAGAACTTTAGTATACTATATAAAAATTTTAACGTACCATCACTTGTCGGAGATGGAGCAGGAGCTGCGGATTGAGCCTGTGCCATAGGCAACAAAATGGAGGAAACTATAGCTAGGATTGTAAGAACTCCGAAGAAAAGCCTTGAAACCGACATTTTGAAGTTTATGTTTCCTCCCTTTCCTTCTTCACCTTAGTTACTTTGATAGATAACAAATTATATATTCAGCTATATATATCTTTTTTGTTGTTATCAAAGGTTCTCCCCTCTCTTAATTTCTAGAGAGGGAAGAACAAGGGAGAGATGAAAATGAAGGAAAAGAAAAGTTAATGAGAACTCTAGGCAGAACGATGTGAAGAGGTAATGGGAATCATGAGAGTTTCTTTTGGCATTTTATTGAACAATTATTTTCTAGTTTATGGACTACCCGCATTTCTCTGGCAAAACTCATTTTTGCTCCACAATTATTGATGCTTAATTTTCATAATAAAGCGTTTTTGGAATTGGAAACTAAAAATTGTGATTTGTGAATGTGAAAAAGCTTCTATAATTTGAATTAGGTTGGAATACTAAAAATGTATCAACACTCACAATTTTTTGTTGGCCGAAAAGAGAGGTGAGTCTTTTTCCAGCTGGTTGTGTCCTTACAATATTCTACAATTATTAGAATCCATTTGTTGTCGTTTTATATTTGTTTTTCTGTAATGTCTTGATTCGAGTTTATACTAATTTTCAAATTTAAAACTTCATGTCGATGCGCAATGCAATAAAATATGACTGCCGGAAATATAAAATCATATATGATCGAATTTATAAACTACCAATTCTAGTTTTCGTTTTTATTGTACATGTATGTATTACATACCTCCATATTGTTTCAAAAAAAAAAAAAAAAGAACATACCTCCATAAATTTTTAGTTGTTTCAAGATTAAATTGAAATCATGTATCACATTGTTTTCTTCAAAATATAAAAATATCTCAAATTCTCTCACAAGTTTCATTAGAATCGAAAAATACTTAAATTTAATTTCAAGTTTCGTATATTTAAAAGTAAAAAAAAAGTGGAAATGGAAATAAGGCTAAAATCCATAAAACTAAATTAAGTTCCCACAACTTATTAATTATTCCTTCTCAATCTCTTCCAATATCTCAACCACCTTCGCTATCTCCGGTCTCTTGGCAGGAACCCTATTCGTACAAAGCTGCACTAAGTCTAACATCTGAATCAACTTTGCTTCAATGTTGGGAGTCTTCACAAGCTCCAAATCAAACACTTCACCTGTCCATTCTTCTGCCAAAACCTTATTCATCCATACCACCAGTTCTATGTCCTCCTTTTTATCATCCATACTCGACCTTCCACTAAGAGTTTCCAACATCAAGATTCCAAAACCATATATGTCTGATTCCGGGGTCGATCTCCTTGTGTCGTATGCTTCAGGGGCACGGTAACGTTTCTCCGTTCGGGCTGATGAATCTGCTCTGATGACCGGGTTGGTTAAGAGAGCTAAACCGGTTTCTGATATGCATCCATATTTTTTGGAATTCAAGAAGACATTAGAAGATTTGATGTTGCCATGTGCGAGCTTGTGTTGTGTGTGTAAGTGAGCTAATCCTTTTGCTAGTCCAATCAGGAATCTCAACCTCGTTTCCCAGTCCAATGGAGCATGGTCCTCACTGCCATTCTTGCCTGCCGAAAAAATCACTTTCTTTAGATGCAAGAAAGAGCATGTTTATTTAGGGTCTCTTAAGGCGGATCTAGCGGGATTTAAGAGACGGTTTCTTAGCTTTTAACTTAAAAAGTCAAGAGACGTCTCTTAAATAAGATATTTAAGAGACGTCTCTTAAGAGCACCATTATCGCGACAACAATTGGGTTTCTTATCATGGGATGGCCCACCAAAATAACAAAAGACGTCTCTTGTGTGTACTAAATAAGAGACGGTTGATAGAGTTTTTTTTTACTGTTCGCGGGCCCCACTAACACGTGGCGGCCCGCGATTGGTTATTTTTTTAATTTTTTTTATTTTAATCAGATAAAAGTGCAAAAGAAAAAAAAAAAAAAATTAAGAAACCCAAGAGGGGTTTGTGGGATAATGGTGCTCTAAATCTCGCTAAAAGACTCGCCCTAAGAGATCTTCAATAATAATCAAAATATCTTCAAAATACTATTTTGATAGTAATAGACAGTAAACATACCATGAAGAAGAACAGCGAGACTTCCTTGAGGATAGTAATCATAGACCATAAGCTTCTCTTCCTTGGAACACACGTAAGCTCTCAAAGGAGCAACATTCTCATGCCTAATGTTTCCAACGATCTCCATTTGATGTTTGAAATCCTTTCTTGGTACCGATACATCCTTAAACCGCTTAACCGCGATAACCTTGGCATCTCCAAGAACCGCTTTGTATGTCATCCCAAAAGTGCCTTTCCCTAGAAACTCTGCAGAAGATGTCAACAAATCTTCCAAATTAAAAGCAAGATTGCTTCCTTCAAAGAACATTATTCTATTAAATTCACTCTTCTCCTCCATGTCTTCTATATTCATCTCTTTTCTTGATTTAGAAACTTCCTTCTCACTTGGAAGGTCTTGTGGATTAGCATTAGCCGGTTTAACCGTCTCTGGTTTTGTTTCTTGTCTCTTCTTTCTCTTCACGTAGCAAATGATGATCAAAACAGCAATAACGAAGAATACAAAGAAGCAACCGGTTATCACTATCCCTAGTATCGCTGGCTCTGAGATATAGATCCCGTGCTTGTCTTCTGCTTGCTCTTTCTCTTTCTCCGCCGGTGAACCAACCGGAGGAGAGGTGTTGTCGTAAGTTAAGTTGTTGCCGGAAAAAGACGAGTGTCCGAATCTTTTCAATGACTTTGGAACTGATCCAGTGAGGTTGTTGTTGGAAACATTAAGTCTGCGTAGACCGGGGAGGTTAAGGTCTGGAATCTCACCGGAAAGTTCATTTTCAGCTAAGTTTAGAGACAAGAGTCCGGTCAGATTTGCTAGTCCCGAGGGGATGCTACCGTTAAACCTGTTACCAAACAGATCAAGAACGGTGAGATTCATCCACGTGGTGTAGTCGGTGGGTAATGAACCGGAGAACTTGTTGTGGCTGAGAGTAATAGCTTTTAGTTTCTTGAGCTGCAAGAAATCTAGTGGGAACGGCCCTCGTAAGCCGTTGGATCGGAGACTGAGGATCTCAAGCTCCGTTAGACGGCTGATGGTTCCAGGCGGGAGCGTTCCGAGAAGACTTGCACCTGGCAAGTGAAGGGCGGTGACACGTGTGTTGTCTCTGTTGCACGTGACGCCTGACCATGTGGCGCATATTGGGCTGCTTGCGTTCCAAGCTAGAGATGGTGGGTGAGGTATGTTGTTGAGGAAGTCGAGAAGGGCTTGTCTGTCTCCGGCGAGGTCTCCGGTGACGGGAGAAAGCAGAGACGGTGATGCAAAGATGAGAAGTAACACAGAGTAGAAGATGGAAAGTCTTCTACTCATCTTATTATTATTTGTTTAATATGTTATGTGATGTAGACTTGGTTAAATCTGCAATAGATATTAACTTATTGAAGTTAGAGATGCATGAAATTTAATTAATTATATAGTATTTGATGAGAAATATAAATTCTAACCATTTTACAAAGAAAACATTCCTATATTCCACAGTATCATTTAATAACTGTTTTAATCTGTATAATCAGGTCTGTGCACTCAGCCTGACATGATTCCGAACAAAACAAAATCTACACTTATTCATGGCTAAAATGACATTTTAATATAAACATTCCAACAGTTCACTAATCAAATTTATATGCTAAGCAGATTCTTCAGACGAAATTGAAAAGAAATAAACAACTTACAGTTTACAGATGGATCTCAACAAGGACCTGCTTGAGCAGAGAAAGAGAAAGAATGCAAAACTGTTTGCAAGGGAAGCTACTTGAAGGAAGTCATAAGAGAAAAAATGGTTTAGGAAAGTCAAACCGGTTATCATTACTCAATGATTGGCTAATGACATACCCATAATACTCGAACGCTAATAGACGTTTAATTTTGGCATATTCCCGGTTCAATGTTGCAGATAAAAGATTCGAAAGTTGATTTAGAATATACAATTAGTTGGGGCGTGATGGTGACAAACTGGTGATGATGGAGCTGGAGGATTGTTATAACTTACCAATCAATAAAGGGAATATGAGCTGTTAATTTATAGTATATCTTTGTTATTTTGAATTAACATAACCCCCCTCATATTTTCAGTTTTGCACCTCATTTTCCCTAATCTTTGTGAACTCAAAACAATACATATAAATCAAGTTATGTAATGCATTATATTATTCGCAATTCTTCCAAGACATCAATTTCGAGAAAATGTGTGTTTAGTCATTTGTGGGATTTTAAGAGAAAACTAATGATTTTCATATATATATATATATATATATATATATATAAGTTTAATGAATTTAATATATAGTTGTTCCCGATTGCATGATTTTCCAATTAAAAGTTACAAATAAAAATATAAAACTTCTTTTAATGTAAGGATCTTTTCGCTATATAAGCCTATACATTTGCGTTTATTGGAAGTCTATATGCATGCACATGCACCTGCATGGATAACTTGTATTTCTAGTGATTAATAATCAATTAAATAACATTTTATGTGTGTTTGGCCCTGTAACTTCACATGATCGACGACGAGCATCTTATAATCATTGACGTAAAGTTCTGGCGTTGATTAAATATTGTTGATATATGTTACTATTATATGTTATTTGGTGTGCATATATTATTTTGGTGACATGTGCGGCCAAGGAGCGATGACTACCGAGACAAACGGGGGATTACCTTTGCTATTTATTTTATTCTCTCCATTACGGTCCAAGTTTATAGTTTTTAATATTTCCAATTGCTTAGTAATTAAGGTCGTCTTTCTATTTAAGTAGGCTAAAATTTTATCTAATATACAACAAGGAATATTCAAGGCTCTAATGGAACGTGACAAGAGAGTGGTTACTAGTATAGGTGATGAGAATCATTGTAATTTCGCTACAACCTTCACCAACATTATTCATGCAGTCATGACCAAGTTATAGTAAATGCATGCATTGTGCGTAACTCGAATACTAGTTGTTTTAAACTTCTAGCTGTTCTAAATTCTCTATGGGGTCCGAGTGGAACATGATAAAAACTAAATTACAACTATTTATCTACCAGATATTTGACTCGAGTTAGTCATGTCTTATTGTACCTCATATTTTATATTTGCGACAATAATTGGGCCTTGTTATACAGGCCGAAAAGAGCAAATGTTAAATGGGTGAATTATGCGTATAGGTTCTTTACCCGATCACGGCACCAATATGAACTGCATACTTTATCATTGGCTTTGAAACAATATCATTGTCAAATCAATGATTATGTTTTTGGTCAAAAAAGTTGTTGTGAAGACTTTCTGAAAGTATACAAGGATATTAAATGATATATAAAGTTAGTAAAAATGCATTTGTCATCAATCCACTGGTCCATTGGCTGAGAACTGCAGAATTTCAAAGTTAAATTAGTACATAATTCTTGGTCATAGAGCAATTCCAGCAACAGATTTTGATGGAATTCTTACAATTAGAAATAAAGAAAAAAATAAAAGAAAAAGAAAAACATGAAAAGTTCTTAAAAACTCATCCTTTTAGAATTCATTAACAACCTTAAATAACACATGTCATTTAACTAACTATTCATTTATTAAAGAAAAATCAAAATAAAAATAGAAAATTACAATACTATTATTTTCTTTTCTTTTAGATATTTTGATGGTATCAAACCATTGAGGTTGCTGACTCTCATCTCTTGTTCTAGACTCTGTAGATATGTAAAGAAATAGTTACTGATTTTAGTGGACTCGAATGAGAATCAAAGCTTGTAATATATAGGTAACACTAAAGGTTAATGTCCTTTTTATAGTAAAAGTCAGATGTTGATACAAAAGAAAAGGTTATATATAAATCAATTATAATGGTTTGAATGCCAAAATTGTTCTGACTCCATGGACAAACTGAAATGTGCCACATACCACGTATAATAAGAAGACAAAGTCAACTCCACAAGAGATAATAATGACGAGCACAACGTGAGGTATAGCATTCTCGATTTATTCTCCACAAGAAATATACCATATTTTAGTTTTTTTTTTAAAATGAAATATTGTGTTATGGCCAATTCTTGTCCCAACAAAAGACAATCTTCTGAGTCTCTTTTTTCCGATTTCACGAGTTATAAATTTGTATTGTTGATTTGATAGCCGAGTTTTATAAATTTCATCATTTTTTATTTCTTTATAAAATAACAGATAGTGGTCAGAGATTCTAGATGGCTTCTTAATGTTTTTGGATATGTATCTTTAAGTCGTAAAGCGATATAATTTGACGAAAGAATAGACAACCAATAAAAGTCATGCAGTCTGTAAGAGAGACATTGTAAAATACAAAATAAGATTTTTTAAAATACAATAAAGAAAAAGGAAGAAAAACAAATACTATAAGATTATATTCTTGAAAACTTGAGTCTTTTATAAAAGAAGTTAACCAATAACAAACAACGCAACCAAGAAGAAGACAAAACATCAAAAACAAGACAATGAGTAACATAAAATTTCTCAAGCCTGTTTTATCCTCTGTCTTCTTCATATTCTTCTTTCTTAGCAAACCCTCTGATGCAAACGGAGGCATAGCTATCTACTGGGGCCAAAACGGCAACGAAGGTAATCTCTCGTCCACATGTGCCACCGGCAGGTATGCTTACGTTAACGTCGCCTTTCTCGTGAAATTCGGAAACGGCCAAACGCCGGAGCTCAACCTTGCCGGCCACTGCAACCCTGCGGCCAACACTTGCACCCATTTTGGCTCTCAGGTCAAAGATTGTCAGTCTCGGGGCATCAAGGTTGGTCTATACATATGTAGATGACTTCTTCTTGAGATTAAAAATGGATTATATACTATGCCTCCAAAAAATTTTGTATCTCAATTTTGATCTTATAATTTGTTAGTTGACCAAGATTTAAAATCTAAAAAATAAAAGGATTTGTAGTTTAATGATTTTTGTTAGTATCAGGGGAGGTTGGTTGAGCTTTATCTTCATTCTTTAACTTTATTTATTTTTAAATCATTAAACTTTATCAATTATGATATAGTTTTATTTTTAAAAGTTAAAGCCTAGATCAAGTTTCTATTAATTTTTATTAATCATGCTTGTGCTTTATTTTAAAGCTACAACAAAAAAAATAAAGCAAACCTTTTCTTATGTATTTTAGGCAAAAACATATATCTTTCTTTTATAGGCTATAGAATTTGTAAAATGAAAAACAATTTATAATATCAAGTAAATTAAATAATCATAATTGAAAAACATCTATAAATATTTAAATTTAAATTTCGTTTAAAAAAATTATTAAAGTATTTTAAATAACATAAATATTATTTACATATCACATTTTAAATAACAATAAACTTTATAATTTGTAAAAATATATTAATATAAATTATTTTAATTGATAAGAAAATAATTATTTTCTATATACATTACATATTTCACATATTTTATTTTAAAATATCTACTGCTTATAACTTACAGCTACAATAAATTTAACTACAATAAAAATCTTTGGAAATAACAATTTTACAGCTACAACCAACTTACTAACATCTTAATTTTTACAGCTAAATTTAGAGTCGAACCAATCATCATAATCATATAGACTAAAATCTAAGTAATCTTTGGTGTTTGAAAAATATGAATTATTAATTTTGAAATCATATTTATTTAATGGTAAGGTTATGTTGTCTCTCGGCGGTGGAATTGGAAACTACTCGATTGGATCGAGGGGAGACGCGGAAGTGGTTGCGGATTACTTGTGGAACAACTTTTTGGGAGGAAAATCATCCGTACGTCCCTTAGGTGATGCTGTTCTTGATGGTATCGATTTCAATATTGAGCTTGGCTCCCCTCAGCACTATGACGATCTCGCTAGGTAATATTGTAGGAAACGTTTTGATTTTCTAGACTAAGTATTATAATGATTGAAAATCTCAAAACTATAGATGTAAAAGTAGATGCTTATGACGGAGATTGTATTAAAATGATGCTTAAATTTTAAATATTTGCACCCTTTTTAATTATGAAAAATGTTTTCATGCATATTTGTTGATATTAACCCAAAAATCATTTGTTGCTTTTTAGTAGCAAATACCAATCTAAACATTTAAAAAAAAAAAAAATTGAACAGGTTTCTCTCTAAATTTAGCAACCGAGGAAGAAAAGTGTATCTAACAGGAGCTCCTCAGTGTCCATTTCCAGACAGATTAATGGGAAGTGCACTTAACACTACACTTTTCGACTATGTTTGGGTCCAATTCTACAACAATGCACCATGTCAATACACTTCAGGTAATACCAAAAGCCTTTTTGACTCGTGGAACACATGGACAACTTCGGTCACTGCTCAGAAAATATTTCTAGGTCTTCCGGCTGCTCCTGAAGCAGCTGGAAGTGGGTACATTCCACCGGATGTATTAATTTCTCAGATTCTTCCAACACTGAAAGAGTCTGGGAAGTATGGAGGTATAATGCTTTGGTCTAAATTCTGGGATGATAGAAATGGATACAGTCCAGCTATATTGGCTAGTGTGTGAAACGAATCTTAATGGCATTTGTATTTATGTATGTTTTATTCTCTCGTGTTTGGTTTATGAAGAATTGTTGTGTGTTAGGTGCATGTTGGTATATATGCTGATTAACAATATTTGTACCAATATTTATTACATACCTCATGAAATAATTAAGGACTGCATGCTTCTTTTAGTATGCAAGATATCTTCTCTTAAATTTTCTGCTTCACATGACCCGATTATAGTTCTAGGAAATCTAAGGATACGTCGATGATATTAATACAGTAATATATAGTGAATTGGGAGTTAGAACATGTTATTATAGTTCAAGTACTGTATTCTATTCAAATACTTGTGTAAAGCCTTTTTCTACAGCTCAGGTTAGCACCTGACCTGACGCAAATCATGGATTATATACCATCTTACATTGACTTTATAATACATTGTTATCTTATTTTAGTTATTAGCTCCATAGAAGACTAATTAATGATAAGCAATGGTACTTGTGACGTGTAAGGTTAAAAATCAGAAGTCCCATGCTTAACGAAGGCAAAAGATACTCTAGCTTCTTTAAAAATAACCATCGGATCTTTCTCTAGCAGAATCTATTCCGGTCAAAATGGGATTGAAACGGTCAAATCCTGTTTCATTTTTATATTTATCAGTTTAGATTAGAGAGTACGCCTAGGCATGATAAATTTAGTTATTTTAATAGATATCCTACAGTTTTAGTGTAATCTTATATATAGTTTTATCTTAAACTTTTATAATTTAACATTGACGTACACTGGAGCGATTTTTCTGAATCGGTTTTTAGTTCATCTAACTAACTGAATATAATATTTAAAATTGTTAACCATACTGATAAAAATTGAGCCTAACCTATATTTCTTCTAAAATGTTTTCTTCTTCTAAATGTGTAATCAATTGTAGCATTTTCTTTTATTGATCACATAAACGCAAATTAACTAACTAATACGACAGATGAACTTTAAAAACAGCCGAATCGAATAAAACTTGTTTTAATAGAAAACAATGTTTAAATTTAAAAGCAAAGTAGTCGTCAGCAAAAAAAAAATTCAAAAGCAAAGTGTGCAACAAGAAATATATATATTTAAGTTGGTAAATAAAGTTTTAGTTTCTTAAACCATGTTGATATAAAAAAGTACGCAATAGAAATAACGTTGTCGGGATTGTAAAGTAACCATTTACACACATTCATGAAAAAATGAAATATCAAATTTTTGGATCTGTTGACCAAAAAAAAATAAATCAAGTTTTTGGATCAGTTGACGCTAAAGAGAAAGGACAAGTTTTCAGCAATGCGTTGTCTACCGACGTCAATCAGTCCGTACAGCTGGATTTTGGTATCAGCATAGTGTTTTTTCGTATATGGAAGCTTATTTTGTATCAACAAAAGCAATCGAAATGTTTTTATTATGAATATCCTTCGCCGACCAGTTTGTCTCTCACAAGACGCTGATTACAATTTTCAGAAGAGAAGATACAGTGATAAATAGACATAATCCAGTGGTTATAGGATCCATTTAGTGATAAAAATGCATCTTTGTTCGTATTAAACACACTAGAATAATTACAAGTTGTTAAGATAGCGGAAAATGGTGATAACTATATTTTTATGATCGGAAACCCCATAAAGGTAAAATAATAAATGATGATCCCTCTTATTATTTGGTCTAAGATATTGGGGATTATATATATATTAAAATAATTTGAGGATCATAAAAATTTATTCTCCATATATTTTATAATAAATATTAATTTAAATTTTTTATTTTATTTCAAAATAGTGTCATTCTATAATTCTAATGTAATTTTATATATTAAATTAAATTTTCAACATTTTTTTGAATAACCAATAAATTTTTATTTAAATTATTCTCATTTAATTAATTATTTAATTCAACTAAAATCGATTTGATTAATCAATAAAAATATGACTGATCTTAAACCAACTTGACTCGAATTTGTCCGGCTAATCTATCTCAAACTGAACTTATGCTAAAATATTGTCAAAATTGATGGTTATACGCACATTATCCCGAAACAAAAAGAGGTGCAAGATATAAATTCTCATATATTATCAGTTTTAAAGGAAGATAATATAAAATGGATTTGAGTTAATCTATTTATCGTGAGTTAATAAAAAGTTAGAAGTTCATAAAAAAATAAAATAATAATATTTTAAAACTTAGAAACCAACATAATATTTTTACGGATTGTCAAATATACAAGCTAAGCGGACAAAGAGGTGTTTTCCTTTATAAAAAATTATAAAGAGGTGTTTCATCACAATTTTTTAAGTGTGAACTCAACATTTTTTGTTGACCAATCACGAAGCAACCAACATAATCTAAGATACAAGCATTTACTAGCCTAACAAAAAAAAAGACTAATCATGTATCGAACGTGGAAGAACATCGTTTCATGTGAAACCACGTTTGTCCTAAACACGCTCCCTTGCAATGGACACCAAAACGATCAAAGTCAGAACGTAATAAAATGTGTATATAACGAAATATACGGTTCACCACGTGGATGTGCCACCCTAATCAAACCTTATATATATATCCCTCTTCATCGACTACTAATTTCCATATCTCTTAATTCATTACATTTATTTTTCATCTATCTATTTGTTCATAAAAACAAGAATATCCTACTTTTTTTTCAAGAAAACAAGTTTTTTTGTGGTGGAATATTATTTTTCATTTTTTATAAATTTAAAATGAGGCAGTTTGCACTATTTTTCCCACTATTGGCCCTCGTAGTGATCATAAGCTTAGCCGGAACGGCGACGGTAGAGGCTGCTACGGGACTGAACCCTCCAGTGAAGCTGGTTTGGCATTATTACAAAGTTACTAACACTTGTGACGATGCAGAAACTTATATTAGACACCAAGTTGAAAAGTTTTATAGGAATGACAGTAGCATTGCTCCCAAGCTACTTCGTCTCCTCTATTCCGATTGTATGGTTAATGTGAGTAAAAACGTAGTCGTTTTGTTATTTCATTAACGTTACTTTCATTTTGTAACCTATGGTGTTGTTCTATGAAGGGATGCGATGCTTCGGTTCTTTTACAAGGGCCAAACTCAGAGAGGACGGCTCCACAGAATCGAGGACTTGGAGGGTTTGTGATAATCGATAAGATAAAAAAGGTCGTTGAATCACGTTGTCCTGGTGTCGTTTCTTGCGCTGATATACTCAACCTTGCCACTAGAGATGCTGTTCACATGGTATATATATACATGTAGCTAGTTGTTATTATTATTGTGGTTTGTGGATTTGTCATGAGTTTTTTACTGATTGGTGTTGTTTTGTTGGATTGGATGTACTGATGATTAGGCCGGAGCACCGTCTTATCCTGTGCTTACAGGAAGAAGGGACGGTGGAGTGTTAAATGCAGACGCCGTGGATCTACCGTCACCGTCCATCTCAGTGGAGGAGTCATTGGCATATTTCAACTCCAAAGGTCTTGACGTTTTGGACATGACTACTCTTCTAGGTAACCATATCTCAACTTTATTCACTTGTAAAAGTAACACACAATATAAAACTACGACTGAAAACAATACAAGTCTAAAAGAACATACACAAATAGTTATTTACGTTTGGTAATATTCTTCAATTCTATAAACATGTCTAACTACGTACTATAAAGTTTACATAATCATAATGTTGGGGATTCGTAGATAGCCTATTACTAGTTTAAGCAGATTTAGATTCACGTTTCTTGTATCTCATTGTCATCTTTATGAAATTAATGTTGACAAAAAAAAGTTTACATAAGAGCATAATTATCTGGCACAGTTTCTTAAAAATCTTTTTTTTGTCTGAAAAAAAATTAAAAAATAAATCAATCGCGGATCACTACGTGCTGGTGGGACCTCTGAGTAGTGCAAAAATTCATCATTTTGTGCTTTCTATCACCGATCCTTAAGTTTTTGTGGAATCTATTCAAATATTTAATTATTTTTTTTGTTAAGAATTCCATTGTTAAAGATCCCCTTTCCCCTTTAACGATGGTCTAAGGACTACAAATAATTGAACCCACTTATAAAGTTTACTAGGTTTGATCACATTATAAGAACGTGGATCTAACTTTAGATTCTCTTAGATAAATAAAGAACTTCTAATTATGTTATTTATACTGGAACAGGAGCACACTCGATGGGGAAGACACATTGCAGCCACATAGTGAACAGGCTTTACAACTTCAAGAACACAGGAAAACCAGATCCAACCATGAACACAACATTGGTGTCAGAACTTCGAAACCGTTGTCCTCCAAGAACCAAAAAAGGCCAAACCGATCCACTCATTTACCTAAACCCAGACTCAGGATCAAGCAACAGGTTCAGCAACTCATATTATTCTCGTGTCTTGTCTCATAACGCTGTCTTGGGCGTGGACCAACAGTTGATCTACAACGATGACTCGAAGGAGATCACGCAAGAGTTTGATGCAAGTTTTGAAGATTTTAGAAAGTCTTTTGCTTTGGCAATGTCGAGAATGGGATCCATCAATGTGTTGACTGGTAAAGCTGGAGAGATTCGCCGTGATTGCAGAGTTACCAACGCTAACTACGGGGCTTAAAAAATATATTTATGTATATCGTATTTTATGTGTGCATGTGATTGTTATACTATAATCTAAGTAAATTGATAATATTATCGATAAGGATGGTGAACAAATAACAGAGATTCAATTATTTAATTCGTCTCTTGCAATAATTTTATAACTTAAGCTCTATGAAAAAAGAACTATTATATTTTTCATCTTAGAAAAAACTTTTTATACTTTATTACTTTTTTTAAAACAAACTGTTATTCTATTATTAAAACTTTTATTATTATTATTAAAACTTGATATGGTTTGAATAAATAAACTGGAATAAAACAATCAATAAAACATAGGAGTAGTTTTCTATAAAATGGTATATATATATATATATATATAATTTCATTGTTATTGTTGTACACATACACTAATCTATATTATAGCTTAGGAAATCATGTAAAAAGAAATCTATAAAATTCTTATTAATTGCATAGTTTGTTTATTATCTTTTTAGTTAAAATCTTGTTTTCAACATTCAGTTACAAAAGCCAAATTTTCTGCTTCTTCATTTTTTTTATAGTAGTTTCTGCACGTCTCTACTCTATAATTCATATTGTTGTAACTTTTACAATTTCGATTTTTAAAAAATTTATTTATCAGGCGCAACCTTTTTTTATCTTACCGAATTTTAGATATGGTTTGGCAACTAGGAGATGCCAGCTATACTTTCGATAAGGGCTCCAAACTATAAAAATTAGTAATTGACAATTAACAGCACTTATCAAGTCATATGGGTCCAAAGCCAATTAAATTACAGCTACGTATTTTATGAAAATGTATTTATTCCACTTTTCCCCAACTTTTGTCGTTCACTCGTTTGCAAATTGGTAGGAAGGTAGAATAAATTTTCTGTCTCCCTCTGAATATCTTTCTTTAGTTTGTCTGCTTCAATCATCCATCCTACAATAAATATTCTTTTCCCATCGATATACGAAATAAAAGCATATTCGAAAATCGATTAATTTCTGACATAAAAAAAAACATGCTCAAAAAATTGTTCTGCTAAAAACCGAAATAAACCATTCAAGGTAAATCAGCAAAAACTAAAGAATATAGATTTTAAAAATCTAATTATAGCATTTCACTTTTTGATGTTACAAATTTTTTTTAAGCATTTCACTTTTTGTAATGTCTTATTTGTTAATTATTAAATTTAATATGGTTACTCGAGATAACACCATACTAAATATTAAAGTCAGTTTGCTATCTGAATTTTCAAAAGGTTAGCCATCTACTACAATAGCTTTAAATCATATCTTTGTATTTTATTCTTATTCAGATGATACTAAACTTGTTCTTACGTACAGATCACGCAAACTTAAAATATTTTAGATTAAACACATCTAACTGATAATTTTATTTTGATGAAACCCATGATCAGGGATCTTTTGATCCGTATTTAGATTGAAGAAGATAATAACTGAAGAATTAAGTTATTTGAACTAATAACAAAACATATATGTATTTTAACAAAAAATAACATACATATGTATCCATATTTGTAATATTTATCACCCAAATAAAATATCAAGCTTCGATTATGGTTTGATCAGTTTCATGTTACATCAACCTATTATTACACGAACATGTTGATGATCAATTATTTTAATATGAAAACCTTAAATTATCATTATCCAAAACGTTTGCTGGTGACTGATTTATTATTATTATTGTAACTCGTTAATCAAGTTTATTTTTGGCATTATCAATCTGCTATAAGGTCAAACCTAAGTTTTGTCCGCTCTAAAGACGAATTCATGTACAGCGCATGTTGATAGGAACCATTTGTAAGATATTATGATTATTTACTATCACATGAACTACATATAATGGGACAAATATTAGTATACAAAAACAGTTTGGTGACAGCATAAATCCTACTTCAAATCAATCAGTCAAAAATGTACCTAACAACACAATCTTTGTGAAGGGTATGTACAAACCAATTTGGTTTCTTCCTCTTTCCTACGTCTTTGAGCAACTTACAAAAATAAAAGTTGTCGGGTTAGTCGTTTTAACCATTTATTCGAATATGTGTTACATGTCACCATAACATTCGCTACGAAATTATGTATTATTTTAGACCCTACAATCACGGTACTTGATTATAATGAATTCCCAAATAGAAAATAATCATATGCACCTTGTAAATTTGGGAATTTTTGAGGGATTTTAGATAGAAAAACTTCATCAAACAGCATTATTATTTTTTCCTTGAGTTTCATTACAACTTTCAAAAGAAGCTACCAGTTAAAAAAAAAATCCTCATGGGAAATTCAAAACTTATATTTTTGAATGAAAATTTAACTTATTTATGTGTGTATTTACATAAGATGTCAACTTCAATTGCATAAATTTATTTGAAATTTTTCCAAGTTGCATTGTTTCTTTTGTCCGTTGTATATAATTGGTCCACCACCTAATGACCAAAGCTTTTAACACTGAATAAAAATACGTCTAAAATTAAAGAAAAAGTACTTGAGATTGTCAATGACGTGAATTTTAATCAACAAGAGGACAGCCACGTTGAAAGCTTTGAATTACAGCTAAACACACATTATAGATTTCCGTATAACTGTACTTACGTTTTTTTGGCATAAAAACTGTGCTTACGTGAATACACATATCTCTATTTTTTTATTTTATTTTTGGGCAAAACACATATCTCTATATATATAGCACAAAGACGTGTTTTATTTTCGCCCAAACCAGCTCAGCTTTTTCTTTATTTTTCTCCTTCTTCTTCGATTTTTTTCCAATAAAAACTCCATTCTTATCAAAAGGTTTCAAGTCCCAAGAAAATTTTCTTTTACTTTCCCCCAGAGTTCCACACATTATTCAACAAGCTGCTGCGAATTTCAGAATCGTCAGGTTAGTGTTTATTTCATCTCTCATTTGCTTTGCTTCTTGCTTGTTGTTAGAGTCCATTTCATAAGACACAAATAAATTAATTATTTAGGGTTTTGATTTGGTTTTGCACATCCTTTATTATGGAAATGTATAGCCAATATGCGATAATTATTTTCATCGTTTGCTCTTCTTTCTCAAACCCAAAATGCTTCCAAAAACAAAAACTGAAACTAAACCCCAAGATGCCAATAGATAGCTCTAACTTTTTACGGATTGGCTGTACGTCAACCGATGAAAGCGGTTTACGTAGCGGTTTACGTGTATATCTGGGATGAAACCGGTTAGTATATAGGATGAAACCGCGTTTAATTTCACAGCGATTGATTACATGTTGTGTTACAATAACTATTGATTACCTGTTATAGTGTAACAATAGCCCCAAGCCTTGTTGGCTGGCCGGACCACAACTTTGAAGTGGACCCGATGAGTTGATCGGTACAGTATAGCTCACCACACAATTGATTAGAAATCTTTTTTTTTTAATTGATTAAAAATCTTTGTTTACTTTTAAAAACAAGTATATATATTTATTCTGTTGTTTACAGTGCTTTATTTTGTTAAAACCAATTTAGTGTGTTAAGTAAAGAGTATCATTAATTACAGTTAATTCCCTTCATCACTCAAATCAAATATATGATTACTAAATCACGACAACCACTCCTGTAATCTCCTAAAATCGCTCCTACTCAATAATATACAAAACATAGCTTTATCCATAAAAATTAAAAACAATATCTCAAAAATACCTTATTGTGTATGGTATCATGCTAATTATTTAAATAACGCACGTAAATATATACCACTTAGTTAAGGTTTTGCTACCATACATTTGGCCAATTTTGATAGAAAATTGGTTATCCTTATCTATCAAATATATCCATGTTTTGCTTCGATCATAACGTGGAATATCACACATGAATAAGTGGATAAGGAAAAACAACATAAAAATTGGTACAAATACTTATTAATACAGTGATAAAATTACAGCAATTCTCTAATAATACTCGGAAGATCAAATACAAATGTAATAATCTGAGAAACAAAACTAACATTGAAACAATTAATAATCTATCTCTTTTATGATGGTTGCTTTGCTTGATTTGAGGACAATTTTTAAGGGATCCCAAAACATATTATATATTGATAGTTTTCAAGTGCAATTGTCTATGATCAAGAAAACGTAGTTATACTTTTTATAGCACATGATATCCAATACACGGTTAGTGTCGTCGGAATCCATTCAGCTGAAAACTTAGCTTAGTGGTTCCCTGGCTGGACCACTAGCCTTTGTTAATGCTATTTAGGTAGATGTTTATACGTGGAGAATTTAGGTAAGATAGATTTAGTCGGCCAGATAATGTTTTTGTTTATATAGAAAAAACTGATTCTACTTTTATAATGAGTTCATGGTTTTGGAAAATTTATAACCCCAAATCCATTTTTTCTAAATTAGGAAGATATGCTTTAGAGAATAATAAAGGAATAACAGAGAGAAAGGTGTAAATATAATGGATCAAGAACTCGCCAGAAGTCCTTCTCCATGGCCAATATTTTATTGAGAATATTCCCTAATATATATAGTCTTTGTTTTAACCATCTAAATTTTTATAAATGCATTGAGTTGACTTCAAGGGTTACATGATAACACTAATAAATCAATGATACATGTCAAGTGAAAAGATTAATTATTTTTGTAGATTAAAAATAAACTAACGTTTTTGTTACAGGAGAATTTTAATTAAAAAATGGAGGAGAGTTCAAGTTGTGTGCAAATACAAGTAGAAGAGGAGCTGCCAACTTTACTAAGAAGAGCCACAACAGAAGAAATGCTTGGCTTTGACAATTACAAAGATAATAATCTTCCTCTTCCTCACTTCGTCAGTCGTTTTCATCATTCTCATGCTTCCACAACTAATTTGGTAAATTATTTTATTTTACTTATTGCTTTCCACATTCGCAAACATTAATTAGGTTAAAAGTTATTATATTACTAAGTCTAACCAATTCATGTTACATATATTAATGTATAGAATGGTCAAGAAGCATTAAGAGAAACAATGGAAGAGACTACACCATGGATGATGCCCAAACATCAAAGAAAACCATCACTTTCAATGCCAACTTCACCAAATATTCTCATGATCTCCAATCCGACATCTTCTTCTTCCGACAACAACAACAACAACATTGGTGGGTCAACTGGCAAATCCGTCAAGTTCATCTCTCAGCCGATGGCTAAAGTCTCATCTCTCTACATGGAAACCGGCAACGATGATGATGATCGTCGTCGTCATGATAATCATCATCATCATCATCATCATCAGCGTGGTCGTCTTCAAAATCAAAACCCGGCTATGCATAAGCTTAAGGATCATAGGTACAACTCGTTCAAGACTTGGTCAGGGAAACTCGAGAGACAATTTACAAGAAAACCGGCTTCTATTGAACCGGAGACACCAAACCGGGATAAAGAGAATTTAAATACACATGAAGCCATGCCTGTAGACCGTTACTATGATGCCTTAGAAGGTCCTGAACTGGAGACTCTCCGGGTACATATATACATACCTTCCCTTGTTTTGATTAGATTATATATATTCAGGAGTGACATGTTTTCTAACTCTCTTTTATTTTATTTTTTTTGAACGTTACAGCCTCAAGAAGAGATCGTTCTACCAAGTGAACAAACGTGGCCGTTTCTTCTACGTTACCCAATATCCACCTTTGGTATGTGTCTAGGAGTAAGCAGCCAAGCCATAATGTGGAAAACCCTAGCCACGGCCGAGCCAACCAAGTTCCTCCACATACCACTCTGGATCAACGAGGTTCTATGGTTCATCTCACTCGCTTTAATCTTTACCATCACCACCATATACCTCCTCAAAATCATCCTCTACTTCGAAGCCGTTCGCCGAGAATACTACCATCCCATCAGAATCAACTTCTTCTTCGCTCCTTTCATTTCATTACTCTTCTTAGCACTCGGTGTCCCACCTTCCATAGCAACAGATTTGCCACAGTTCCTTTGGTACCTCCTCATGTTCCCTTTCATCTGTCTCGAGCTCAAGATCTACGGTCAATGGATGTCTGGTGGCCAACGCAGGCTCTCGCGAGTAGCTAACCCTACGAACCATCTCTCAATCGTTGGAAACTTTGTAGGGGCGTTGCTTGGTGCAAGCATGGGGCTTAGAGAAGGACCGATATTTTTCTATGCAGTTGGGATGGCTCATTACTTGGTTCTGTTTGTTACACTCTACCAAAGACTACCGACCAATGAGACATTACCTAAAGATCTTCACCCTGTGTTCTTTCTCTTTGTTGCGGCTCCAAGTGTTGCTTCCATGGCTTGGGCTAAGATCACAGACTCCTTTGACTATGGCTCCAAAGTTTGTTACTTCATCGCCATCTTCCTCTACTTCTCTTTGGTACGTTTCACCATCATCTACTTTTGTCTCAACGTGTTCCTTCTTCAGACAAAGTATTTACTAATACAAATCTTCCCTTTGTTTTGCATGAATCTTATAGGCGGTTCGGATTAATTTCTTTCGTGGAATCAAGTAAGTTTTTAGAAAAGTCAATTCCCTCAAATATCTTTTTTATATAGTTTTTTGTCACAAAAATAACTATTAAGATAAAAAAAATAACTAAAATATTTTTTTTATATTTTGAAAATTTTAATATTTTATTTTTATTTTTAAAATTTGAAACACTAACCCAAAATCTACTCCTTAACTTTAAACCATAAGTTTAGATTAATTAATCCTAAAGATATAAAATATATATTTATCTCTTTAATAAAACATTTTGATCATTACTATTTTGTGATAAAAAAAATTTAGAACTATTTTAGAGTATTTCTATTTTATAAACTTTCATTTATTTTTGGAAATCAAGCTTTAATTATCTCTGACCTTTTTTTTTTCTTTTAATAGATTTTCGTTGTCTTGGTGGGCGTATACATTTCCAATGACCGGAGCTGCAATAGCAACCATCAGATACGCAACGGTAGTAAAGAGCTCTATGACTCAAGTCATGTGTGTGATCCTCTGTGCCGTTGCGACACTAGTCGTTTTCGCACTGCTCGTGACCACCATCATCCATGCATTTGTCACCTGCCAACTTTTTCCCAACGACTACGCCATAGCCATCAGCAACCGGCCGAGACCCAAACAGACTAGCCAGCACCGATGGCTCGACCAACTGAGAAACGTAAGCTCGGAGAACATCGAGAATTACTTGAAATTCACGGACTCGGACAGCAGTCATAGTAATGATCTAGAAGCTGGCAATGGCAAAGCTCAAGAGAGTGATTCAGCATAAAATCAATACACCATTGAAGAATTTACAATCCCTGGAATAATCGAGTTGTGGTATCTAAATTTTTGGTTTTGATGTGTTGTCAGTGTCTGGGACACAAGTGAGGAACCAGGTAGCCTAAGTGTTGGTTGCTATGGTTCTAATGAGCATGTGTAAAACTAGTAGTAAACAAATGGTTCAGAAAATAGTAGTGTATGTAAACTCGGTTTGTTCCAATAAATAAAAAGTTTTGAGGGGTTATCATTGTATTAACAGTTCGTTTCCATCTAAACTTAACAAGACAAGAATCAAGAAGCAGAGTAAGACTAGACAACAAAAGGAACTGGATTCTTGGCAAATCAATAGATTCATCATTTATTATGTAATTTATGCAAGAAAGATGTGCACACTATAGAAGAAGTGCGCTCAAGTTGGTTCTAGTCAAATCAGCTAAGCCGGCTAAGAGCTTCAGTTTCTCACTAACATTTCAATTTCAAGAACTTAATGGGTACATGAATATCTTGATACCAAAGGGCTTTAAGATCATAGTTAACAATGACCAAACAAGTTTGTATTTTCTTAATTTTTCTATGTAACTAAGATTAACTGCATAAAATAATTAAATTTTCTTAATTTTTTATGTAAAAATTGGAAATTGGAAACATTACATGGAATTTAAGTAATTTCTTTATATTACTTAAAGCGATACAGGTGGTGTAATTATTTATTTATGTTTTATTTTTCATCTTCATGGTATTTTTCCGTTATTTCACAGACGGATTATTAATTAGTTTTGACAAACTGAGAGACTTCGACAATCAATGAGGACTTTGTCGGCAAAAGATAATTATTAAATATGATTAAGCAGCAGAGATTAAAAGTCATCGTCGTCCTCTCCGGCATCATCATCATCCTCCGCTGCTTCCTCAGCGATGTCGTCCTCCACAGCATCCAATCCCTCCGCTAACGCCACACCACCAAGAACTCCCGCCACCGCTCCAACCGCCAGTCCCGTCCCCATCCCACCGAACTTGCTCTCCTTCTCTTTCTCCCCCGTATACCCCGCCTGTCCGTACGAAGCGTTTCCGTACGGCTGCGGCGGCGCGTATGGATAACCGTAAGCAGATTGCGGCGGCGCGTGAGTATATGGTTCACCGTAAACAGGTTGAGGTGGCGCGTTAGTGTAACCGTACGGCGCCGCGTGGTAAGATCCCGGAGCCGGTTGATACCGAGGCTCTCTAACGGTGACGGTGACGTCGAGTTTGCCGTGAGGTCGGCCGGAGGGGCGTTTGAGTTTGAGGGTTTTCTCCATGGGGACGCCAAAGCCAACGTCGTCGATGACATCACGGAGGCTGAGATGAGCGGAGCCGATGAGAGGCTTTGTGTTCTCTTCACCTCCAGCGTGAACGATGTCAATATAGACCTTTTCATCCTCGCCGTCGTTGCCCGGAGGCAAAGGGATGACAAATGTCTGGTTCCACGCGGGACACGTGTCATCCTCTTCTTCGACTCTGGTTGAGTATTTGTACTTGGGATCGATCCATACGACGGCGTATGGTTTGTTTGGACCGTTGCGCCAGTTCACGTTCTTGATATTCTTTGCTGATGAGATTGTTACTTCCACTTCTCGGCCGCGTGACGACATGTTCGTGTACTTAGAACCAAAGACAGAGACTTTGGAAACTGAAGGATGGAGTAAGTGTTGATGTCAATTTATAATGTCTCTGGGAGTATCAAGAACGTTCGATTACTTTTGATCAAGAGTCTTTGTTGTTTTACGATTTTGTCCCATGTATAGTGCACGACCATAATCATGCCTGTATATATTTTTTCTATATATTTGGATACTATATAGACAGTTTCAATGAATACGTCATAGTAAAATGAATAGTTCTCCTTAGGGATATGCTGTGAGAGGAACAACGTAGGTAGAACCTACAAAGAATAATCAAAACACGGAGCCAACACGTTCATTTACTTGGTCCTAACTCATCTATAGCTACTCGTTATGTCGCCCTCCTCCACCAATTAAAAAGAAAAAAAAAATAGACCAAAATTTTGAAAATGGATTCTCTTTGAAAGTTTGATACACATCTACTGATATGAGCATCGACCTAATCCAATATTATTCCAGAAATCAGAACTATGTGTGATGTGTACATATTATGGTGCAAATCTTTCTTTAATTCCATTTTGAATGGGCTACATACACCATTAAGATGGGCCTTTGTACAACGGCCTGTTTATCTCTAACAATACATACTCTTTCGTCCTAGCCCTATATTTTCAAGCTTGTTTAATAAATCACACAATCAAGACCATAACATACAATCTAATTGTTTGTGCAATGTGGTCATATGTTATATGTTTTTTTTCAGAAAAAAATGTGCTTATATGTTGTCATTATGTCATCATCCAAATTTATGTTCTACGAGCTGAGTGGGAAAACAATAGATAAAAATAATTTAAAACTAGATAATAGAGAAGATGGAACTTACACTCCAAATATTAATTAGCGATTAAATAACTATATAGAAAGGTCTGATCTTCTTATATAATGAGAAAAATTGATGTCTAGTAAAATTTGCTCATTTTAGCAATTAAGGGTGTTTAGTATTTAACTCAAATCAGTCTTCTAATTTGTTTTATTAACCTTTTTAGGGTCTCAAGATCTTCCACAACACGAGAGGTTTCAAGCTGAACACTTGTCAATAATCTGACACAATACTTTCTTTATCTTTTTATTCTTTCTCTTTTTCGAATAGATGAAAAAACTAATTGTATGGCCCAGAAATAGATAAGAAGACAGAGAAGGTTAACCACTCCCATATCTACACTCTTTTTCTTTCCTCACCAAACCAAACACAAAACCTCAACTTCAAAAAGCTTCTGAACAACTCTTGAAACCAAAGACTTCTCTAATGTCGGAAGAGATACGAGAGCACGGTGGTCACACCGATTCTAAACCTTCTCCACCGCCACCAAAACGTGGCCTCATCAGCCGCAAGAGACAGCTCGTGTTTCTCTCCTTCATGATTCTACTAGCCGCAAAAGGACTAGTTGGGATCGGAGAAATAGCGTTTGTGATACTGTCTTATATCTACTTGTATGAGTTCATCTCCAGGTTTGCCTTCCCACGCAAGCAGAACGAGCAGAAGAGGAGACTCTCAAACCCTAAAAACAAACTCTTTCAAGTTTACTTCCTCGCCACTGCCATCATCGGTTATCACTCTCTCCATATCTCATCTTTGTTATTAACGTTTTCTTTTTCTTATAAATAGTAAAACTCTCTCTCACTCTCTCAGGTCTGCTCTTCCCGATTTGCTACATCGGAGATGGACTATTCCGGGGAGACATTCACGGTGTTAGAGCTGCAGCTCCACATCTGTTCCTCCTCTCAGGTCAAGCCTTCACTGAACCTATTGGTTTCTCTGACAAGTTTTCTACCCCTATTGGTATTCTTGGACCGGTTTTCTACAATGCTCGTAGGATTTTCGCGCTTTTGGATTGGGTTAAAGCCGAGTTCTCAGATACTCAGCGGCCCGGTGGTCCGGTAAGATTGTACGGAGGAAGAGCTATTGCGTCAGTTAACACTGTCATGTGGTTTTACAATCTCTTTGGTCTCTTGTTGCCTGTGTTTCTTCCTCGGTCTTGTGAGATTTACTTCTCAGCCGACAACAAAGGAGATTAGTTTGTGATCTCTTTTGTTTACTGTCTACTTCAGAATCTCTTATGTTGTGATTGTGTTCTTGTTTCCATCAGGTAAAGATTATTGTTAATAAAAGCGACAGTTTATAACTGCATGATTGATATGTCTAATGATAAGGTGTAGCTAATGATAAATACATAATAGATATATGATCATTCACATCAGACAGTAGAAGGGTCACGAGACTCACGACACAGATTCACGATACGTGCAATTGTGACCATAGAGAATGTTTCTTAAGCTACTGGAAAAGCTCGCCAATCTCTTTCCTTAGCAATCCCTTGATCTGTCAATGCACAGTTTCATTAGACAACCAGTTGAGTTAAAAACTCTCTTGAGCTATTATTAAGACACATGTAAGAAAGAGAGGCAATGAGCGTATCAATGATAAATAACTGACCTGTTTTTCTGAGAGTCCGATGTCTTTCAAGTCATCAAGCTGCAATGGTGATATAAGAAGCTTAATAAAATAACTCAAATGAACGTTGACATTCACGTTTATGTTACACTTACTTCCTTAAATGGTTCAGGAGATTCTTGGCGGAGCTCTACTATGTAAGTCGCTCTCTTCTCTCCAATACCCTATATCACCATCAGTGTAGTCCGTGTTACACGAGTTAGCTATCATGTTTCTATGTCAGTTTTTATTCAGGCTAGTTATCTAACCTTTAGCTTCTTTAGATCCTCCCTGTAAAACACAAGAGAAGAGAAAAACTCAGTTTAGTTCACTTCTTTATAACACCGATATAGATAGGAATTCACATTGTGTTCCAAACAAAACCATTTGTAATCCAGTAATGAGAAACAAACTTACTTATCTGCTGTGTTTAAAAACTTAAGATACTCTCCAACAGCAGAATTCTGCAATATTCGAGACAATGAAAGAATAATTGTTGTCTATTAAGCAGACATCAAATATATAGGGATAGTACATAATGACATTAATAAAGATATAAAAAGATCAATTTAAACTATGCTTGCTAGCTCTTCATACCTTCAGTTTAGAGCTGTGTGCACTGAATGTCTTCCAAGGACTGCAACCAATATTTGAAGACATACTTCTGTCTGGTGTTTTTGGCTCAGTTTCTGCAGTAATAACGCTATGCTCTGGTAGCTTTTCAACATGTGATTTGATTAGAGCAATTTGATACTTCTCAGGTGAGGATGATTGGTTTGAGGTTTTGCATAGAGACTTCAAAGTGATGGAAAGTTCTTGAAGCCGCACGCTGAGCGGTGGTGATGCAGTTTCACTGGCTAGGAAACGGTTGTTCTCTTTATCCAAGTTTTCTCCTACAATCAAGAAAGGCCAGAAATTGAAATAAGTTTTATGTATATGATAGCTTCTTAGATTAATTATCATTAAACTCACAATCTACCTTCATTAACTAGAGTCAGGTTTTCTTCAATGACTGAACGGTCGTTATCACTCTCCACTATTTGGGCTGCAATACAAAGAACAAATATGATAAGAGCTAAATTCTCCAGTACCACTTCTATATCAACTTTCCAGTTTCACCTTTGCATGCAATAGCATCATCACAATAAATGGCTTCTGGATACCCTTCATGTTTCTGAGGTGTCTCCTGAAGATTAATGGAAAAAATATCAATATTATGGATATACAGATGTGAAATAAAACAGAAACCTATAAAATTACCTTGTACGTAGTGTAAGAAGCAGTGGTGGTTAAATAGCCCTAAATGAGAAAGACGAAATATTAGAGATTTTGTTCAAGCAGAAACTAAACAAAGGAAACAACTGTTTGAGATGCAGAGAAGTTGTAGATGGCAAAATTACTGGTTCCATGGATATTTCAGAACTTGAGAAACCAGGGACAGATTTATCCTGCAAAGAAGTCACTGTTAGCCTTGAATCACTGAATGCAAATAATGTTTTGATGATTTTCATCTAATATCAACGTTATTATGAAATACTACCTCTTCTACAGTTGAAGATTGAGAATCTGTAACCATTATTGAAGAACAAACTTCCTACATTATATAACAAAAGAGTTTGTAAGTAATGCCTTAGTAATATATATATCCACACAGCTCTATATTGTTAAAGCTAGCAAGGATTTACTTCTTCAGATGAGGAGGGCTGAACGTTCAAGACAGCCTTGGGAGTGGAGATTTCCTGCATTAAAATAAACACAAGTGTCATTCGAGGTGAGAAAGGAAACTGAAAAGCATTATTCTAACAATCCAGAATCAGGAGATCTACCTTTTTCACTGCCATCCTTGCTTTGCCTTCCATCTACAAAAGCCAAAACGAGTCTAACTTAAGTATTTCTGAACATTTATTAGAATAAGAACAAGTGATGAATTACCTTCCTGGAACTATTTTTACATTTCAACGAATCATTTGCTTCACCAAACAGTTTCCTTCAATAATTTCAGAAAAAATATCATCGTTAATTGATGTTCTGAAACTGACTGCAGTGCAAATGCAAGGATTCTGAGGTAGAGATGATACTAAAATGGTTATGAAAGTGTAGAGCTTTACCTTCCTTTAATTGCAGAAGCAGAAGTGTTGAGCTTAGTCTTTCTCTCTGTCACACTTCCTCTTATCCCTGTCTGTTGCCTAGAAGTAGCAGACACAGCCAGAGGTGTGTGTTTCTTTTGAGCGGCAGAGGATGATGAAACAGATCCAGCAGGACATTTGCTCTTCTTAGTAGCATTAGTCATGGATCGTTTACTGCCTAGACAGATCCGTGATGCTAAGTTTAGCATGTAAAATGAGTCTTGGCTAAATTCCCGCGGCTGAAACAAGAAACTAAACGGTTAAGCATTGCTTGCAATTAAACTCTAACAGCCATTTAAAGCATAAACCCAAAAGGCAACTCAACAGCCAGCGTAAAGTATATAATACCAGACAAGTGATCAGCAATGTTCTGTTGCTTCCTTGTAAACAATCTTTCAGCATGTGAGTGAGTTTGCTCTCCCTGTACGGCACATGAGATTCATTTGCGTTGAGGGCGTACAAGACATTTTGCAAACCATATATCGACTTATTTATCCTTGTAATCTCTAGCGGATCACTGTTTTGTTTCCTCGAATCCTCATATCCTGTCAGAGGAAGAGAAGATAAATCACACAGAAAAGATAACTAGCAAATGTGAAATAAAATTCAAACCTGCCATATCAAGAAAGTTCATCCTCCCAAGGGATCTTGAATCGGCGTTACTGCCACGAGTCACATAGATCATCACACCTCTATGGCTCCGAACAGAGGCGTCACTAGTCAGCTTCTGGATTTTCTTGAGACCAAAATATAAATCCTTGAATTCTGAGAGTGACTTCACAGGTATCTAAAAGCAAAAACTTTGAAACATTATTAATGATGTTAACCAGCAAATAACAAAATGACGTACAAAGACTAAACGACTTGCCTTGGAAAGTCCCTTTAGCTGTATCTTCCCTTGTGCTCCTTCTAACACAGAAACAACTCTATTTTCTTGGTCTGCGATGTCATACAAAGTTTCTTGAGAGACATCATAAAACGATACCGAAACAATCGAGTCTCCTCTTTCCTCAACCATGGCTAACATCTCAGCCATCGCAAGGATGACTAAACCAGGTTCTCTCTCAGATCCCTACAAAAAAACACACATCACACATAAATCCGTTAGCATTTTCATCTACAGAGAGAATAGACTTTGATGATTAGTTTCATTTCAATACCTGAATAAGATGAGTTTTCCCGCTACTTCTTGCTCCATGAGCAATCACAGTAGCGTCTTTACCCTCAAAGACACTAGAGATGAGAGGTTTAATCTCCTCGGTGAGAATCGAACTCGTGGTTTCGTTTTCTTCGTAGCAGTGATCCAATTCACATGAGTCTTTCGAACTGCAAACAACGNGATCTACCTTTTTCACTGCCATCCTTGCTTTGCCTTCCATCTACAAAAGCCAAAACGAGTCTAACTTAAGTATTTCTGAACATTTATTAGAATAAGAACAAGTGATGAATTACCTTCCTGGAACTATTTTTACATTTCAACGAATCATTTGCTTCACCAAACAGTTTCCTTCAATAATTTCAGAAAAAATATCATCGTTAATTGATGTTCTGAAACTGACTGCAGTGCAAATGCAAGGATTCTGAGGTAGAGATGATACTAAAATGGTTATGAAAGTGTAGAGCTTTACCTTCCTTTAATTGCAGAAGCAGAAGTGTTGAGCTTAGTCTTTCTCTCTGTCACACTTCCTCTTATCCCTGTCTGTTGCCTAGAAGTAGCAGACACAGCCAGAGGTGTGTGTTTCTTTTGAGCGGCAGAGGATGATGAAACAGATCCAGCAGGACATTTGCTCTTCTTAGTAGCATTAGTCATGGATCGTTTACTGCCTAGACAGATCCGTGATGCTAAGTTTAGCATGTAAAATGAGTCTTGGCTAAATTCCCGCGGCTGAAACAAGAAACTAAACGGTTAAGCATTGCTTGCAATTAAACTCTAACAGCCATTTAAAGCATAAACCCAAAAGGCAACTCAACAGCCAGCGTAAAGTATATAATACCAGACAAGTGATCAGCAATGTTCTGTTGCTTCCTTGTAAACAATCTTTCAGCATGTGAGTGAGTTTGCTCTCCCTGTACGGCACATGAGATTCATTTGCGTTGAGGGCGTACAAGACATTTTGCAAACCATATATCGACTTATTTATCCTTGTAATCTCTAGCGGATCACTGTTTTGTTTCCTCGAATCCTCATATCCTGTCAGAGGAAGAGAAGATAAATCACACAGAAAAGATAACTAGCAAATGTGAAATAAAATTCAAACCTGCCATATCAAGAAAGTTCATCCTCCCAAGGGATCTTGAATCGGCGTTACTGCCACGAGTCACATAGATCATCACACCTCTATGGCTCCGAACAGAGGCGTCACTAGTCAGCTTCTGGATTTTCTTGAGACCAAAATATAAATCCTTGAATTCTGAGAGTGACTTCACAGGTATCTAAAAGCAAAAACTTTGAAACATTATTAATGATGTTAACCAGCAAATAACAAAATGACGTACAAAGACTAAACGACTTGCCTTGGAAAGTCCCTTTAGCTGTATCTTCCCTTGTGCTCCTTCTAACACAGAAACAACTCTATTTTCTTGGTCTGCGATGTCATACAAAGTTTCTTGAGAGACATCATAAAACGATACCGAAACAATCGAGTCTCCTCTTTCCTCAACCATGGCTAACATCTCAGCCATCGCAAGGATGACTAAACCAGGTTCTCTCTCAGATCCCTACAAAAAAACACACATCACACATAAATCCGTTAGCATTTTCATCTACAGAGAGAATAGACTTTGATGATTAGTTTCATTTCAATACCTGAATAAGATGAGTTTTCCCGCTACTTCTTGCTCCATGAGCAATCACAGTAGCGTCTTTACCCTCAAAGACACTAGAGATGAGAGGTTTAATCTCCTCGGTGAGAATCGAACTCGTGGTTTCGTTTTCTTCGTAGCAGTGATCCAATTCACATGAGTCTTTCGAACTGCAAACAACGAATACAAAAGAGAGAGAGAGAAAAGAGAAATCAAAAAACGCATGTAGAGAGTCGGAATCTGCAGAATTGAGCTCTCAGCCAAAGCAGAGATCAATTACCCAGCGAATTGAGCTCCGAAGGAAATCGAAACCGTCTCCGATTGATCTTTGTTGTGAACTGATATAATAGATGACACTGATGAAGCTTGTACAGCCGGATCTGACGACGACGACGGCTTAACTCTACCTACCACGCGTACCGCCTTGCTCATCGGCTTCGTCTCCATCTATCAGATTCGAGAGAGCGAGAGAGAGAGACCGTTACGGAAAATTTTCAAATTCGCTGACGCTCCTTCGATAAGAGTCCACTTCACTGTTTCTTATCTGCTGTATATAGGAAGCCAGCCCTTTTTTGCATTTGGAAACGTCACCGTTTTAATTAGTTTGTTGGGTCTAATTCGCATTCTCGAACTTGGTAGAAAAAAACATGAAAAGGAGAACGGCCCATATAAAGCCCAATGTTAATTTTTTTCAGAAACAAAACTACAAACAAAACAAAGTTTAAAAACTGAGAGCACCCGCAACAGGGAGTCTCTAAGGAAAGTCATTAGCGAAAAAATAATTAAATAATTAGTGGACTCCACTAAAACTTAAGGATTCGATCCTTAAAATCTCTAAATAAGGATCGGTCCTTACACTATTTGCGACACGTGACAATATACGATTGGTTAATTTTTATTTTATTTTTTTTAATCTGAAAAAGAAAAATCAATTTTTTTTTAAGGACTTCACAATGGAATCCACCATTATGGATGCTCTTAGGTCTTCAACCTCTCTGAGAGCATAGATTCTGCCATCTCCTTCAGCTTTTCCATTTAGAGTTAAATTTTAGATGCTAGTTTGGGTATAGTTTTTAAAAATGATATTTTGAGGTTTGCTCAAACCAACACAAACATAGTATACCAATCATTATCATTTTAAATAATATATATATATATATATCCAAACCCAGTATGTTTCAATAAGTTGTTTAATCATCGGAGTTTGGCTCCCACAAGTCCATAAATGGATCCAACAAGAGCCAAGACAGAGACGAGCAAGCAAACTAAGCTGAAAGCTCTAAGAAGAATCCATTGCCGCGTCCAAACTGGGATCTTCTTCTGCAATATACACATCTCCACAGGAAAATACACAGCCAAAGGCCAAAACCCAACTGCCCCTAGGACTCCAAGCACTTCATTGAAGTATGGAAACAGCATTGACACTCCTGTTATTATCACCACATACATCGTTCTCACACACATCCTCATTGGATTCACTCTCACCTTTACTCCTCGTGACGATAAGCCGTAGGATTTTGTGATGAACTTGTTTTGTGGGTATTTATCAGTTAGCACTCTTTCCATAGCTGCAAAAATCGGCTGACTATAGACCTGAAATGCCATTTTAAATGTTGAAAATGTGTGGGGAGTATTCAGATCACTTAACGTTTGCTTTTGAACTGTTGTATCATATCAAACCTCAAGTTCTAGTATTTTAAACAATCTATTTGTTAACTATTCCATATGTTTCTTAAAGAGTGTCATTTTGATATTTTCACACATATTAAGAAAATGATTAGAATGCATTAATGTTTTTAATAATGATAACTATTCAACCTATAGTGTTTTAGATAACTAAAAATATTTATAAAATCAATGCATTTTACATAAATATTAGGGCAATTCTCTTAAATAGCCCTTTTTAAGTTTTTGTCACAAAAATAGCCCTCAAAAAATAAAATGACCAAAATAGACTTTTTTTTGTTGAAATTTTGAATTTTTTTATTTTTTTTTTGAAATTTGAAACCCTAACCCCAAACCCACCCCTTTACTCTAAACCCTAAAGTCCAAATTAGTTAACCCTAAAGGTATAAATGCATATAAATGAATTTTTTAGCTTCTAAAAAAAACATTTTGGTCATTTTCTTTCTTAAAAGTTATTTGTGTGACAAACAAACTAAAAGAGGCTATCTAAGGGAATTTCTCTAAATTATTAAGCTAAAAACATCAATAAATTGCATTGAAAACTGAAAATGACATTCTTTATGAAATAAAAATAAAACCTCAAAACGACACTGCGAAACACTGCGAAACAGAGGGAGCATAGTCTATAAAGGCATTAGATTGTTTAAAATACTAGAACTTGAGGTTAATTATAGTCTATAAAGGCAATAGACAATCGAACTCATTTGTTAACCAGTTTTCTATTTGTTCAAAATATTAAAATTGTGGTTTAGTTTTGTATGATACCTGATATCCACCAACTAAGTGAAGAACAATGCAAGCGTTGGCGAAATCGACGAGCCAAAATGGCTCATAGAAACCAAAACCGGTCAAGAGATTGCCCGGGGTGATATCTCCAAATGCTGCGTAACCAAAACATCCGCAACAAAGGTAGAAGAATGTTGTGATGAATACTGCAGCCGTGGAAGCTTTCTTCATCGTTTGCTTCTCTTCCGGTGGCGATCTCAATGTATCCTGTTTGTTAATTTTCATCCAAACCACATAAATATAGGTTTCTTGATCAGCAAGATATCAAACTCATTCTCTTGTGAGCTATACTATAATTTTTTCAAATATCATGGATGGGAGTAGCTAATGTGTTAACTAATCTTAACTTAGCATCACTAGATAAAACTGAATTTAAGATATTTACCTGAATTTCAAAAAGTATGATTGAGAAAGGATAAGAAAAGGCAATGTTCCCAAGAGCTTGGAACACTAACCATACTTTTGCACCTCTGTTTTCTGCTGGACTTCCCTTTACACTTCCTTCAATCTCCATTTTTTCTTCATTTTCAACACACAAAATGTATTAAAATAGTCTCCAATCTTATAATTTAGTTGACACTAATTGAACTTGACTCATCACTTTTCACTGGTTGGTATCAGAAGCCACAAAGCAAAGCTAACCCAACTATGAGAGATCATATATCTTTACCTAAGATTCGGCTAAAGGCGAGGCCGAGGCCAATGGAGGAGTAAGCAAAAGACATAACCGCAGCGACAACAGAGAGCCAAACCATGTTGTGGAAATTAGGTATTTGTGACATAAAGATCTGAAGCAAACCGAACAAAAGCATGAAGTAGTTGTTCTTGTCTCCATAAGAACATGTTGCATTGTGTCCATTTCTATGATAACAGTTCGATCTAAAAATTGCTCTGTAATGAAATGAAGAAATTCAACATGTAAATATTTAAAACACATGAAAATTCATAAAAGAACAAAACTCAGAGTGTATGTTTACAATTATTACCTAATGCAAGTAGCTGTCACAATGGTGTAAGCAACGCCAACACCAATAAGGCTAATGTATACAAAGACCCCACATACAATCTGGCTCTTCCTCCCTGCATATCATATTTACCCATATAAATTAAAGAAATTTCATTAGATACCTATTTTTAATTTGTTTTTTACAAAAATAGTTTTTAAATAAGAAAATGACTAAAATAATTTTTTTAGAAGCTAAAAATACATTTATACCCCTAAAATTAACTAATTTAGACTTAGGTTTTAGAGTTAAGAAGTGGATTTGGGAATAGGGTTTTAAAAAACAAAAAAATTATTTTGGTCATTTTATTTTTCAAGAATTATTTTTGTGACAAAAATTTTAAAATTGTTATTTAAGAGAATTACACTATAAATTAATTAATTTTCAATTAAAACAAAAAAAAAAATTGTTTTCTTAAACAAAAGTACTATTTCTTAGGGCCTATAGCATGTTGTCTCTTGCCCATATTCGAACTCGTGACCTCGAAAACATATTTTTTTTCTTTACTCTCGTGGTCAGCTAGTATACAAGTTAAACTTCTCCAACCATATAAAACAAAATTTGTTTGTTTGTGTGAATAAAATTGGAATTTGAGTTTGAAGTTTAACCTAAATACACTTCAACCGCTTGAGAGTAAGAGTTAAGGCGGACGGGTCGACCATTGTCGGCATCATGAAAAAGATAGCAGTCAGAGAGAAGAAAAGCAGAGACAAGTGTGACTCCGGCGAAGGCTATAAGGGCGGCCGGACCACCTATCCAACCGAGCTCCGCCGTGGCCCAAGCTAACGACAAAACTCCTGCGCCGATCACTCCTGTTATTATATGTGCCACCGCTGTCCACAACGTTCCTTTTTTAATCAAGATATTACGATATATGTTATATCGTATATTCTATGCACTCGATAATATTAACTTTCCTATTGTTTAGCTAGAGATAAGTATAGTTTCCTATTTATCGACAGAAAGGTTTATACTAAACCGTCATAGAACTTGTATATAATGCAAAGTTAGCATAACTTAATAAACAAGTCAGTTTGATATCTTATTCTACATGGTATCAG
>MU107849.1:0-38692 GCA_012274485.2 Sinapis alba | reverse complement strand
AGAAGGGAATATATCATAATGAAGTTCAAATAAACGTTGTGATCTCTTCAGAAAATGATGAATATAAATCAAAGTTGATTGTTACCTGAACACCAATAGGTACTCCATTGCGATAATCTGTATCCAAGTAGAGAAATTATGAGTTTAGCAAATTCACACTCACAGACACATACATATATATAATATAAGAAGCACAAGTTTTTACATACAGTCAAGTCTAACTCTTGAATCGGTTAGGACACTAGGTTGTGTTGAAGGAGGTGCATTGGTCGCATATTGTGTAACGTAATAATTTAACCCTAGAAAATCAAGTGATCCTTTGACTAACTTTGATTCTTGAGGTGTGAATTTTGGCAATCTACGTCCTACCATCTGTCGCATTATTTTTGGATATCTTCCGTAAATCAATGGATCCAAAAACCTTCATACATATACACACACATTATATATGTATATAGAAAAAATAACAAATTGAATACTGCAAGTATATTTGTTATATTTGAACGCTTTATAACAAAAGCTTTATAGATGTGTATGTGTATATTCATGTGATCAGAAAATCAATTTAATTGAAAAATATATATACCATCCGACGATGAAATCAAATGCTCGCTTTGCAGCAGCCTTATCAAGAATGCTATTTTCGTTTAATGGGGTGAACCATCTCCCGATCAAAGTCGTTCCTATTTTACCTCCATGCAATTTCTGCATGCATAGATAGTTTTGGATGATAATAGTTACATATACTACATAAAAATATCTTGGCAAAAAAATCATGACATATTTGATAAGTAAAAGAACCTGATATCTTTTTCGGTATAATGCTACAGTTTTTGCATGGGCTAGAAGTTGGTTATGTGCAACTATATAAGGTTCTGTTCCAGAATTTCCTCCAAATTCACAGCCAGTGCACCGTCCAGGCGGATACGATCCATCTCCATAACCTTTGCTTGCGAGAGAGTAAGGCTGGTTTAATGTGATCCAAAATTTGACTCTGTCTCCGAATCTTTGGAAAAGAAGCTCGGCGTAGTTTTTGTAGTCCTCTCTGCCCATGTATCACACATGTTAGATAAAAGATAGATCTTGTGTGATGTACATAAGTAACATAACCTAAGATTAAAAAAAAAGTTTAACATAAAAACTATTTAATGCACTTACACTATACGCCTACTCAAGAAACCTCCATACTCATCTTCTAGAGTCTGGGGAACATCCCAGTGGAATATTGTTACGTACGGTTCTATGCCTTTATTCACACAAAAATGATACATCAGACAATTAAAACTTGCTAAAATATGTACTATTAAAATTGAAATTTATAAAATATATTTTACCATTTGCTTTTAACTCATTGATGAGATTATTGTAGTATTTTATCCCGTTTTCGTCAATCCCTCCAATCAATCTTCCCTCTAAGGGTAAAAGCATATATGCAATCATAAGATTAGTTAAAAATATAATAACAATAATGAAAATGTGGTCTTATCATCTGCACTTACTTGGTAAGATCCTTGACCATGCTATTGAGAGTCGGTAGGCTTGTGCCTTCATTCTTTTCAGTAATTTGACATCCTCCTGTTATATGAGAGTTCCAGAGTTAAATTACATTCTGGAATGGAACAAACATGTATACACACACATTCATCATTGATAGTCTTTTACCTTGTAAAGATCATACGAATCACAAGCAAGGTCTCCAGAACTGTGATCTGGAACTCTCTCTGTACATATATATATAGCAAATCGAAATATGAGCATGACTTGGATATATATATATATATATATATATATATATATATATATATATATATATATATATATATGAGTGAAATAGTCCCATCCCTTATTTTTATACTTAATTTTCCCTTCATCAAAGTGAATGCTAATTAATTATACGGACAAAATTTTAAATAATAATGTGTTGTGACCTGGATATCTATGAGTGAAATAGTCCCATCCGTTAAGTGCTCTATGTGCAGCACCTTCAATCTGGTACAAAAAAATATAAATCATGCAGGCAGGGTTTAAGATTATTCGTATATCTGGTAGATAAAAATATAAATCATGCAGGCAGGGTTAAAGATTATTCCTATATCTTATTAAAAGTCAGTATCAAAGAGATATGTACCTGGTAGGCGGAAGTAGCCGCACCAAAAGTGAAATTCTTTGGAAAACTAGTTCGGTTGAATGTAAGGGGGTTGTCGCAGTTGAAGGGTTGTTTACCCTTACAGGCCGGGTTACAAACATTTTTGCTACTTGAAACCGCAAAGAGAATGACAAGAACGGCTACAAAGAAGTAAGATTTTCGACATTCCATGGTTGAGAACATTGTATGATTTGGTTTCTTTGGTTCTTGTTTTTTTTTCTAATTTTCTTTTTGTTGATGGTTAATTTGATGATGTTGATGACTAAATAATGAGCTTGGAAGGGTTTATATAGGAAGTTCGCGTGCATGAGAATTTGCATGGGGTTTGAAGTAAACTCCTTACGTACGTTCACGTTCTCCACCTCATGACTCGCTGTCTCTTTTCTGAAGTAAAACTTACATCATATAATCTAAACAATTTACCAATTTTGTGTAGTGTTATCTAAGCAAGGACGATTGAGTTGTTAATACACGAAAATTGATTTATGGAAATTTGCACCCAATAACTATTAAAAAACTATAATTCACCAAGCAACCATTAACAAATCATGGTTATGATATAAGAGTTATTATTGGGTCCATACTCTAATGTGAACCTCTAGGTTCACCACCTAATAAAAATTTACCATATCATATTATGTTTTTGAAATTAAAAAGGTATAAAAAAATAGTAATTACCAAAAAAAAGAAAATTCACTTTTAACGTTATTAACACCACCGTCAGTAAAACTTTAAATTATAAATTTATAAACTCAAAACTCTAAACCCCAAACTCTTGACTAGACCTTAAACTCTTGGGTAAATCCTAAACTTTTGGGTAACCCTAAATCTTTAGGTAAATCCTAAACTCTAGAGTAAACTCTATTACTACTATTTAGGATTTACCCAAGAATTTAAGGTTTACCCAAGAGTTTATGATTTAGTATTTATGGTTTAGAGTTTAGTGTTTAAGATTTAAAGCTTTAATGACAATGTTAACAACGTTATTATTTTTTTTTTTTGGTAAGTGCAACTATTTTTATTTGTTTTTACCATTTTAAATTTTGATAACTTAATATGACGTTTCAAATTTTCATTGGGTGGTGAACCCAAAAATAATTCAAGATATAATATATATTTACAATGTTGATGGATGAAACTGCCTTCTTATTCATCTTGCATTCATTTGATATACTATCATATTTTTCATATTGTAAAGAAACCTAAAATACACGAGAGAGGAAGAAAAAGTCAAAAGGCAATTTTTTAGGGTTTCAACTTAACACACATCGGAGTTACGTGGTGGGAAACCAATGAAGAGAGACTGTTACTTGGAATGGCGATGTGGGTTTTTGGCCGGATTGGGTGGGTGTTGGGGTAAACGAACGGCGGAGGAAGGAAATGACTTCTCGGTTCATGGGGAGTCAGAATGGTTTTTGGCAAGTTATGTATAAAACCGACCCAAACTCTTGTCCAAAACAATCTCACATAACCCGGGCCGATAAGAGACCCAAATCTGGTTAGTTCATTTCAAGTTCTTATCCTGTTGAAGTGTAATATTCAAGTGAATTTCTAACCATAGTTCTCTAACTATTCAACCAAACACGCAGAAGCAAAATAAAGCCAATGTCTGCATTGTATACATAATGGATTCAATAAATTGTAGTTTAAGTATAATCATATTGATCCTATACAACACTATACCTCAATGGCTTGAACACCACTCACGCTCATCGGCCGCATGTCTTGCATCAACCCAGACAATTGTTAGAATCTGCAAGATTAAATGAGGCATAAGCAACTCTACAATCGCTTAGTGAGGTGAATCATTTCGCCTACACGGGTAGTCCCGAAAACATATTCCTTAACATGCACATGATCCTCATGTCTTTTAATGACGATGACTTCCTGACCCAACCGATCCATTTAAGACTCGGCCTCATAGTTTTGGTCCGCTAGTTATGGTTCATTCCTAAGGGAAGGCCTTGGCGAATTTCTCTTATCCGTCTGCTGCTTTAACCAGTCGCCTAGCCTTTCATGACATCTGATCGACCCATTGGTCTCACCCAATAATATGACCATACTTAGGGTATATAGGCTAATATAGCCGGTTTGAGTAGTCTACATGAATGCACCAAAAAAGTCAATACACTCGGCTTCAATGCCTTGTGTATCAACCACACAACACTCAATCATCCAATCAAACAATCGTAATCTAACCCAAAGGCCATGACCATGAACCGGCTAGTCATAGACCTCTGGTCCTAACCCTACGTCATCGCACTCACAAATCACAAAGTCACCCTTTCGGTTCTTTCCACAAACTCCTACCAACTGCCTCAACGGACCGTCCGACCACTCTCCGGTATGGGTCGACAACTCAGTCTTAACCATTTGCCGGTTAACCCCCTCTCTCTCATGCCGAACTCTCTCCCTCCATCTCTCTCTTTCTCTCACAATTTCCGTGGTGATTTTCGAATAGAACTTATGCCAAAAGGAAAAAGTGGTGATGGATATATATAGGCAAGGGAATTTGGTTGATGGGACACTAATGGCAAAGGTTGGAGCCATTCACCCAACCCTTGTGTCCCTTGTTCCAAGCGTTGCAACTATTCGACCTAAGCATTGCGACCCTTCGACCAAGCATCAAGACCCTTTACCCATATCCATTCCCATTGTACCTCTACGGTTCATTGATATTCATGGTATAGTAGATGCTATCACACATACAACCATACTCAATTCGATGGAATTATTTGATCTGAAAGGAAATATTCTATAATTTATAGATTTTTTCTTTTTTCTATTTTTGTTCATACCACCTTAGATAAGCCTCAACCTAGCCTAACCTGAGACACCCTAGCCCAAACCTTGCATCCTTCGACCACCAGTGACCAGACCACCCACCACTGGCACTACCTACTTTAATCGTCTCAGCTGGTTGAGCTGGTCAGCTAGCTGGGACGAGCTGACTATACTACACTGAGCTAATCTCAGCTATCTACATTACACTAAACCTAAGCTAACTTTATCCTGAACTGAACGTGAATTTGATTTAAGTCGAGAAAACTACCCAAGCTTCTCATTTGACCTCTTGTTTATGTCTATGGAGTATCTGGATCAATGATTCATTCTAAACCTCGACTACGCTTGTCCATAGGACGTCCGCCTGGTCTTATGCAGGATTGATGGTTTTACAAGTATCTCCACCTGATTTGGATTCGTCCTCGAATCAACATCAAGTTCCATCTGACTTTCAAACCACTCAAGATAATCTCAATTCATCTTATACTTTGTTTCTTAGGTCCTTTCCATATACCCACTGCATTCCCATATATGAAGATTGTCTTGATTATTTTCCCACGGTTTTGCTTTTCCATTTTATCCAGGATTTGGATAAGTCAAGCCTCCAAAGTAAGGTTCTGTTGAAGATCAGGAGGTATCTGGGTAACGATTACATCGTGTTCCGTTAAACATTTATTAAGTTCGGACACATGGAAGACATAATAAAATCCTTTCATGATTTTTGACAAGTCAAGCTTGTATGCTACAACCCCAACCCATGCAACAATCTTAAACGGCCCTATGTACCTGGGATCCAACTTACTCTTTTTTGAAACTCTCGCCCTACCCTAAAAAGTTATGGGTTTAAAGTAGACTCCATCTCCTATCTCGAACTCGAGGTCCTTCCAACGTCGATCCGCATAACTTTTCTGGCTATCTTGGGCTTACCTAGTTCTACCCCTCAGATACTTAATATGCTCCCTAGTTTCTTCTAATATAGAAGATCCTAGGAGATTTCCTTCTCCCACTAGAGTCCAACAAAGGGGCGTACAACATGGTCGACCATATAGTGATTTGTATGGCGACATGCCAATACTATCCTGAAAGTTGTTGTTGTATGCAAATTCTATCAAAGATAGATAATTCTCCCAAGAATTTCTTCAATCTAAAACGTAGTCTCGAAGCATAACTTTCAATGTTTGTATAGTTTGTTTCGAATGACCGTCGGTCTGGGGATAGTAAGACGTTTCATATTCACCCTTGTTCCTAAATTTTTTGGAATGCTTACCAGAACTGGGAAGTGAACCGACCGTTCCTATCCAACACTATACTCACTGGAACATCGTGCAATTGAATAATCTCATCAATGTAATTTTCTGCAATCCAGTCGACCTCATCAGTCTTTTGAATGACAAGGTAATATGCCGACTTGGTTAGACTATCCACTATAACTCAAATCACATTGTTTCTAGATCTAGAGGTTGGAAGGCCAGTCACATAATCCATTGTGATGTGATCCCACTTCCATTCCGGGATTGTTAAGGTTTGTAACAACCCACTCGGAACTTAATGATCCAACCGTTCACTACAATCGTCCCATTGCTAGTGATTTGGTACTTGGTCTTATTATTTTGTACCATCCGGTTTAGAAACTCACCGCTACTTTGAGCCTATTTTGGTCAGTAGGTCTGCCTGAGCCACCGCCTCTAGCCCCAATGTTTCATGGTCGATAATGAGAGCGTTCACATCTAAGGCCCCAAGCATTCGGACGAGAGTTTTCTCTTCCGTGCTACGGCCAGATCAGTGCACCTCCGGCATAGTGCGTCTGCGACCAAATTTTGCTTTACCAGAATTGTAAGCTATATCCAAGTCTTAGTCAGTCACTAGCTTCATCCATCGACTTTGCCTTAGATTTAGATATGGCTGAGTGAGAATATATTTTAATCTCTTATGGTTCTTATATATCTGCACATTAGCCACCAGTTATGGATGCGTCTATGTACACCATCTATGGCTTATCCATTTTTGGTAATGCCAATACTGGTGCACTCGTCAGAGCTTTCTTAAGATCTGAGGAACTTTTCTCACAAGCCTCTGACTAAACAAACTTGACGTTCTTGCCCGTAAGTTTGGTCATCAACTGAGTCGATCTTGCAAATCCTTTTAAAAACTTTCTATAATACCCAACAAATCCTAAGAGATTACGGATCTTTAAGACGTTCCTTAGCCTCGGCCATTCCTTGGTGGAATTGATCTTTCAGGATCTACCAAGACTCCCTTATCTGACACTATATGCCCTAAGACCCTATATTGTTATGCAAAAATATGCATTTACTCAACTTAGCAAACAACTGATGTTACCTAAATCTTTCAAACACACGCCTTAAATGATCCTCATGCGTTTTCTGGTCTTTTGAATACACGAGTATATCATCAATAAAGATGATCATGAACTCGTTCAGAAAATCACGGAACAAAATGGTCATCATTTTCATGAAAGCAGCATGTGCATTTTTTAACCCAAAGGGCATCACGAGAAACTCGTAATGTTCATAACTGATGGTACCCAGATGCAAGGTCTATCTTGGATAACCAACTGGTACCCTTCAGTTGATCCAATATCTTGTTTATCCGAGGTAACAAGTACTTGTTCTTCATAGTAACCCTATTCAACCCTCGTTAGTTAATGCACAGTCTGAAACTTCCATCTTTCTCTTTTACAAAAAAGACCGGTGCTCCCACAGTAAAATACTCAGCCTGATGAAACCCTTCTCCAGCAACTCCTCCAGTTGCTTTTTAAGCTCAACCATTTCTGCAAAAGCCATACAACAAGGTGCTTTAGAGAGAGAGAGTTATACATGTTTCTAGTTTGATTGTGAATTGGTTAAACCTATCAGGCGGTAACCCTAGTAAGGACCCAAATATATCTTCAATCTCACAGGCAACCGAAATGTCCTCAATCTGTTTATGTTTACCAATTTCCGTTACAAAGATATTGGCTAGGTATGCCTTCCATCCTTTCTCAAGCATCTGTTTCACTTGGATTGCTGATACCATTATACTTTCGGACATCGCCCGTATACCCTGGAACTCTAATGTTCCATTCAACCTTTCAATCTAACCCTGCCCCGATGGTATTATTTTATATCCTTAAAACTTCCTATTCAGTCCATGCCCAATATCACCTTATGATTCTGGAGTGGAACCACGATTAGGTCAGCATGCATGACCACATCTCCTATCTTAATTAGGATGTCCCAGACAACCTTTGTGAATGCATGACCTGACTACCAACAAAATCAAACAAGATGTGGGTGGCTACTCCACAAACATCTAAGTTTCTACCTAAGCAAGCAAGGGGATTCATGCATTATTTGAACAGAGTTGAGGAAGAGATTGACCATTGATGACCGTAAAGTTGTTGGGTTCTCCAGACTTAGTGGTTAGTTCGACCTATTTCCCCCATAATGCTTCTCATTACCACCGCGGTTTCTCGACTGACCCACCCCACTATTTGGCTATCTGCGACACTCCCTTGCGAAGTACTCCGGGCTTATCACATTTGTGGCAAGTACCAACTCCCTCAATGGTTTTCATGGATCTCTTCAAATCCATCTTGCTATAATTTTGCACTTGGTGGGCAATACTATCACACCTTAGGCATGCTCAAATAGCTCTCTAGCACTGCCCACCTTGCCTCTTACCACAAGACTCGCTCTCCGCATACTTAACAAACCCGAACTCATGTCCAGACTGTTCCCTCTTTCGTTCTTATTATTGACTAGAGGAACAAGACTTAGTTTGTTATAAGGCTTGTTGCGGTTAATTGTGGCTTCCTCCTCTAAACTCGACCAGTGCACTCCTCTCCACTAGTTCTGATATTGATCTATACGTGCGGGTCTTGCGATGGGTTTGTATCTCTGGTCGGAGTTCTCGTAACCTCAGCCTCCATCTTCTTTTCCACAAACTGACAAAGGCGATTAAATTCCTTCTTGTATTGTCGAATAGACGTTTTCCCTGTGTTAACTGGAGAACTTGCGCTTCTAGTCAATCACATGCTTCTGATGGGAAGTACTTCTGATTAAACTCAAGTCTCAAATTCCTCAAAGATTCTTAAGCAGCCACCAGTACATTTCTCGACCATGGTCCACCAGTCATGTGCATCCCCGTCTAAGATGTGCACATAAATGTCTTTTATATACTCTTTAGGGCATCTAGTAGAGGAAAAGTTCCTAACTAGCATATTCTTCCACTAGTCGGCCTCAATTGGGTAGGCATTACCCATGAAGACCCTAGTCCCTAATCGGATCATGTGATCCATCAAACTCAGGTAGGATACCATAGATCAGCCAACTCCGGCTTGTGATGGGTTGATCTCAACCACCTCGTCATCGCCATTTCTAGGAGTTCTGCCAATCGACATGCATGTTAGTACAATCGATTGCACACCAATTGGTTTGGTTCATGGCCCAGAGTTTGCACCCTCGATCACCTGGACAAACATGGCCCGAATAGCTTTCATTTTTGCATCAACAATAGGCGTTGCGACCTAGCCCACTCGACCAGTCAGATCATTAGACACATTTTTAATGGAATATGGGATGAAAGAGCCGTTTCAAGGACAAAGCCCATGTACTGACCTTTTCCATGTTGGCGCTAGTAAGGCCAAATGTCCCATTTCCACCGAGTATAGGTACAATGTTCACACGACTAATGTCAACCCATGTGACCATGATTGTCGCAACACCGTCATGCTCGGTGCAAGTGTCAACCCTATCATTAAGGCCGACTTCTTCAACAATCTTCTCTTTGTTCATTCTGGACTCTCTTGTCCTTGATTTACTATCCATTTGTCAATCCATGCGGGTAAATAAGTCCTTAAATCTACTAATAATACATGCTAACGATGTGTTAGTCCAAACAATCTACATACTACTAACTCGTGGACGAGTTAGTATATAAACTATCTAATGTTAACTCTAGGACGAGTTAGCCTACTCTTACCGCAAGACTTTCAGCCAAATGAGTGGTGTTTCCCCTTACTCGACACTAACTATCCTAGGACCTAAGATGCTCTAGTTAGTTCATTTTAAGTTCTTATCATGTTTAAGTGTAATATTCAAGTGAGGTTGTATCCTTGATATCTTAACTATTCAATCAAACATGCGGAAGCAAATAAAGTCATATGACCGCATTGTATAAATCATAATGAATTCGATACATTTTCATGTAAGTATAATTATGTGAATCATATACAAAACTAGACCTAAATGACATTAACATCACTCACACCCATCAGTCGTCTGTCTTGCGTCACGCAGCCATCCTTAGGACATGCCACGTTAAATGAGGCATAAACAACTCTACAATTACTTAGTGAGACGAATTATTCCGCATACACGGTTATTCCCGGATACCTATTCCTATTATTCCGCACACAATCATAATGTCTTTTAATGACGACGACTTCCTGACCAACCGATCCATTCAAGGCTCGGCCTTATAGTTTTGGTCCATTAGGTATGGTTCATTTTAAGGGAATGTCTTACCAAATTTCTCATATCCATCGGCTACTTTAACTAATCAGGTAGCCCATCATGACATCCGATTGTTCCATTGATCTCGCCTAAGCATATGACTATATGTAGGGTATATAAAATAATATAACCATTTTGAGTAGTTTACATAAATGCACCTAACAAAATTAATACATTTAGTCTCAATGCTTTATATATTGATCATGCAATATTCAGTCATCCAACTAAACAATTCTAAGCTAACTTAAAGGCTATGATCATGAACCGGTCAACCATAAACTTTTGGTTATAATCCTACGTCATCGTATTCACAAAATAAATAAGCCACCGCACGTTTACGTAAACAACTTACGTAAATTAACTCTTGGAGTTGTTATAAATAAGCCATCTATTTTGTTTTTTTTTTGGTTTTAGTTAATATTGTTTATGTTGTAAATTAACTCTTGGAGTTGCTAACTGTGTCTATAGATTTGTTAATTTTTTTTTATTGTTATTATTACTAGCCTGATGGTGGCTAGTTCTCGAGAAGGGAGTTTATGTGATAGGTAATTTGGTTAGGCCTTTAAAGTTGACCTATATTATTTAATAACATGTGGTTTGTATTGTGCATATTACGAAATGTAAATTTGTTGAGTAAATGAATTTATTGACACATTAATGGAAGTAGACAAATAATATATTTTATTAGTTGTTTACGTAAACGTGCGATGGCTTGTTCAAGCTCGAAATTTCCTATGCATAACAAAAGAATACCATAAAACAAAGTCTTACTGTCGCACAAATTGTTGACCGATAGTTAGAGGTGGTGGAGGCCCTTCTTACCGCCATTGTAGTACGTAGAAATATTCCTTCAATTGTATTCAGAGGATTTTGCAAAATAAAAACTGGTAATAATATTTGATATTTTACCAAAAAATAAAATTAAGAAACTAATAACCTAATTTAAGGATGCGGTGGACGAATATTAACCTAGTATTACGATAAATAAAGACATTGATTCTTCAGATTCTTCAATACCTAATAGAAATCCTTACGCACTCACAGTTCTTTAATAAGTGAAGAGATGATATACATTACAAGAAAACATATGATTTACTACAAAAATTACAAAGAAAATAGCCGTTGTAAATTAACGACGATTAGTTTATGTGGAAAAACAAATTTATCGTAAATCAAAAGTAAATTTAGGAAGGCGAATATTTATTATAGAACGCATATAATTTATGACCACTTTACAACGAATAAAAATATATGTTTTAAAATCCTTGTAAAATAAGAAGTATTTAACGATAATAGACTTTACATCCTTCGCTAGCTTTGTTTCAAATTTGTTTTTTTGTGATTATAAATTTAAATATTTATATTTATAAAGTTTATTTCAAAATGATTTTATTGTTTCATAATTTTAATTATTTAATAATTTTAGTAATTTAATAATTTTAGTAATTTAATAATTTTAATAGTTTTAGTTATTTTAAAATTTTAATTTTTAGAAAAATTCAAAAGTTGCTAGTAAATCGTTGTTATATATACAAAGACTTTACAAAGAAGTACATGATAATTAGTTGTAATTTTTACACTGATTTTAAATGGATGTAGATGTAAATTTTGTCATAAAAATTTACGAAAATGTATTTTTAAATTTATCATAATATTTACGAAGAATTAACATCGACTTCTTTGTAAACTGGTCGTAAAGTTTACACTACTTAAACGACGAATTCAACTTTGAATGAAAACTTTACAATGAAGTTTTATAAGTCATTTGTGATGAACTCTTTCCTTGTAAGTTAAAGACGATTTTATACTTTGAACATATGAAATGTCTATTACGATAAATGTTTTATCACAATTTTGATATTATTGTTTATTCCTCGTAGCACTTTATTACAAGGTATTAGCAATATATCGATCGTTGTAAATCATATGTTTTGTTGTAGTGATAATTTAAATAAAATTATTGCTAATGCGTTGGTAAATTAATATTTACAAAAATATTATTTTGTTCATATACGTAACACTAAATCTGAGTCCGAGTACGAGCATATGTAACTATACCAGTATTAACCAATATTGGTAGTAACCATGCTATGAAACATGAAAAAGATTCAATGCTGCTATTAACCATTAAGTTACAAACTTACAATCTTCGGTTTGACTAGACGTTATGTTATATTATACTAATGGTTTGTCCGCACATTTTTTTTTTGTTTTTAGTTAATAATGTTTATGTTGTAAATTAATTCTTGGAGCGTGCTAACTGTGTCCATAGATTTGTTAGTTTTGTAATCAGCTATTATTTCTAGCCTGCCTTGTTCTCGAGAAAGGAGTTTAATGTGATAGGTAATTTGGTTAGGCCTTTCAAATTTGACCTATTTATTTAATAACATGGGGTTTGTATTGTAAATATTACGAAATGTAAATTTGTTGAAGTGTATTTATTGACATATTAATGGGAGTAGACAATTAATATATTTTATTAGTTGTTTACTTAAACGTATGGTGACTTATTCAAACTCCAATTTTTTTATGCATAACAAAAGAATACCATAAAAAAAGGTCCTATTGTCGCACAAATTGATGGACGATAGCTGGAAGTGGTGGAAGCCCTTCTTCACGTTATTGTAATAGAAATATTCTTTATCGTTCTCAAAGCATTTTCATTTTTTATATACGTAGTGTTGAATCTGAAATCGGTATATCTATAATTGATTTCGATAATAAATTATTAAAGAGGTGAGTTTGAGAATATATTTAAGGCGTTTATTGAATAAAGTTGAAGGTTTGATCAAGAACAAAGTAAGAACAAGTTGTATGATAAATCCTAATTCTAGATTAGTCTTATTGTATGTGTGTGAATGTGTCCCTCGACTCCAACTTTTCTCCTTTATATATATACCAGTTTAATGCCTAAAGTCGGTTATAGGTCTTATGGATCGATTTTGATCTTGCTCTTGGGCCGAGATCGCGTCTAAATGAGCCTATGCCGGATAGATGTAATCTGTCCACAACAATAAGTCCCCCTCTAGTTCACCGAGATACCGTTTCATTGCTGTTTTTGGTGAATTTCTACGAATGAGTTTGTTTGAGACGTGATCTCGGTGGACACCCGATTTTTTGATTTTTGGGTACTTCTTGATACTTGAGTCGTCTTTGCAGCACGTTGTCGTTTTTCGTTCTGTTTCTTAGGGGAAAGCGCGTGGAATCCAAGATTGCAAGGCCTTTGACTCGTCTTCTCTGCAAGGACATTAAGTTTCACTTCAACAACGAGTGCTTGGAAGCTTTTCATACCAACAAGGGAGCACTAGTCAGTGCACCAATTATTCAACCACCGGACTGGAAATTGCCTTTTGAGGTGATGTGTGATGCCAGTGATTACGTTGTGGGAGATGTGTTGGGCCAGAGGAAAGAAAAGAAGCTTCATGTCATTTACTACGCAAGCCAGGACATTCGATGATGCACAATGCAACTATGCCACTACTGAGAAGGAGCTGATGGCCATTGTATTTGCTTTTGAGAAGTTCATGTCCTATCTTGTTGGATCCAAGATCATAGTCCACACCGATCATGCTGCATTGATGGTCTGGTCCATTCACGATCAAAAAAGTAAAGTCTTATGGTGCAATTGTGTTATGGAATCATGATGGTGGTGAATTTATGGTGAATGGTCAACGCCTGAAACCATATCTGGCCTACTCAGAAATTCCTAAGGGAGAATATGTCTCTCTTGATGAACCACCTCTAGCGTAGAGGGTGCCAAAGTCGACCTAATGACGTTAAACAAGCGCTTGGTGGGAGGCAACCCACTGGTATGTGTACATATTTTCTTTATACTTTCTCTTTTTCTTTGAATTTTGGTTTTGTTTTTATTTTTGTAGGTTTATAAAAAAAAAAAAATGAGCGAAGGCATGGGAAGCAAGGATCGACCGATCCTGCTATGCACAATCGATCCTAAGGTTGATCAGTATAGGAAAAAAATGGTGCCACTGATCTTGATCGACTGACACATTCCGAGTCGGTCCACCCAGCTCGATCCGAGAGGGATCGATCAATCCAGTTACAACGATCGATCACGTGATCGATCCGTAGAGAAACAGGAAACAAGAAGAAATTGCGAATCCATTCTTGATCGACCAGTACACGCCAAGTCAATCCCCCCGAGCTCGATCAAAACGGATCGATCGATCCACTCCGTACCAGTCGATCCCACTGATCGATCCTTAGATACACAGAAATTTGTGCGGCTATTGTTGATTGACCGATACAAGACAAGTCGATCCAGCAGGAGTCGATCCAGAATGGATCGATCGATCCGCACCCCAATCGATCGATCCCGACCTAGGTAAGTAAACCCAATCGATTTCTCTGGTTTTCTCCGATTTAATCAACTTGATTTGAACCGAAGAAACACGATTCTGAGCATGTTAAATCGATTTTTGGATCGAGAACACCTCATTTCTCCCCCTTCAAAATTGATTTCAAAGAGAGAAAAAGGGTTCCAAAATCCCCAACTCTTAACTTCTTCAATTTCACTCCGTTTTTGACGATTCTTGAGTCTAATCCATACGATTTTGCAATCTCTATCTGAATATGTCACTATCTTATTCAATCTGCAAAGGTATGAAACTCGAAATCTATTTTTTGATTTCCAAAATCTAAGAGAAAAAGTGAAATTTTTGAGTTTGTTAGGATGGTTTAGCTTAAATTGTGTACTAGAGTGTTGATTTATGATGATTTCAGACATAATCCATGCCTTAATTCATAGTTTTAGTGTTGATTTAGGAATTTAGGTTTTGTTCTTCATAAAAAAAGTCCAATTTCAAAAAAAAAAAAATTAAAAAAAGGGTTTCAAAAAGGTTTTGGTTTAGTTTGTTCTCATCTTTGAGTTTCATTGAGATTGAATAATTGTTGATGTTATATCACTTGTTTTATCTTTGAAAACACAATTTGGTACTATGTGTATTGCAGATAATGAGAAAGTTTACATCCAGAAAGAACCCGAAAAAGGTCACGGATCACATGCATACACTCCGGTAGTGGACAGCAGGAGCATCGAACTCAGCTCAACCAGAAATTCAGGTTGCATCCCCTTGGCCACGGGAACCATTGACACCATTTCCCAAGGTCCCAAAAGTGCATGGAGAGCCCATTATAAAGAAAAGTGAACTGAAGAATCTCACTTTCTACCAAACACAGGACTACAGCGCACCTTTGAGTGACTATCATTGCCTCTTCTACAATGGTCTGTTGCGGATGACACTTAATCCAACCAAGTTCATCTGCGACTTCACAACAAAGGAGATAGGAGTTGTGCGTGATGTCAGGAAGATGTGGAAGAACATGGGACTTGGAACACTTGGTTACAACCCCGATCCTATATACCCATATTTGGTTATACAGTTTCTCACTTCAGTTGAGATGCATTATAAGTCAGAGAGGAACAAGGTTGCAAGCAAGGGTAAGCTCACATTTTTATCCAGTGGAATCCTCTACGCGATGTCCATCCATGAGCTGTGTATGCTTTTTGGATTCGATCCCACACATTAGGCATGTTCTTTGCCAAAATCTCTTGGGCATACTTATTGTGGGGGAAGATTGCACAGTGAGGCTACAAATCTCGAGAAGCTAAGCTGACACATGTTAGGAACCCAGCATTGAGAGTGATAGCAAAGTATTTGGGACATCTCCTATTGGGAAAAGAAGAAGAAGGGTCACTTACTCAGGATGAAGCACAACTCATCCACTATGGACTCCCTTTAGCTGTCAGACCCATCTATGATCTCAGAGATCAACCTCCACCTCAGCTACAGGTGAACATGGGAGCATTACTTGCTCAGATGCTTTTTGTGAGGAAGTTGAGAGGTATTCTTGCTCCTTGCTTGAATCCTTTGGATGAGTCAGTGGGTGGTCTCCTCGCTCGGATTTTCAGGTTCCACAACATAGATCTTTCGTGCACTCCTTGTCTGGATACTATTGAGAGGTTCGATGCCAAGTTTCTCCACCACACTAGGATACTATTACCTGGTAAGATCTACCGGTTTATCTCTCATGAGGGGGTTGTCTTTCACTGCAAACTCCCACAGCCCGGTATCACTTCTCTCACAACTGCGGAGAACTTGCATTTCAAACCAGCTGATGAGTGTCTCTGCGACCCTCCTGAACCCTCACCTCGACGTCGCCGTGGTTCCTCTTCTTCAGGTCCAGCTCAGGGAGATGACGAGCATGATCCTACTCCTGATTTCACAGCTGATCACACTCCACGCAGGTCAGTATTATCCAGGAGCTCCACCATTGGATGATACATCGCAGAAGCAGTTCGCTTGGACTGTAGATACCCTGGGAAATCTCGCGACGATGATGCAGACCATATGGGGAGCACTAGCGAAGATCCGATGTCCACCGCCTCCATCTTGCTGCCGTGGCCCACAGACTTCAGAGCCTGCTGATGACACTGGAGACATTCCTGATGTTGCTGGACACGGGGATACTGACACCATGGAGGATGATGACAAAGCTGATCCAGAGACTGCCGATGAGACTGGAGACGTTCCTGATTTTGCTGGACACAGGGATACTGATATCACTGATGATGACGACGCAGCATATGCACAGCCCGATGAGCGCCGTCCTCAGTGCAGGCGCATACTAGGAAATAGCAGGAGCTGCAGTCCCGACGACCTTCCCTAATCAGTATCATCTTTCTCTATCCATTGTATTATATCATTTTCATTTTCTTTATGTACTTTTGCGATTGTCATATTCTCCTTTGGATTTATTTTCACTCCGAGATAGTGTGAAGTAAGTCTGGGGGAGAGTACCTTCTAGGACTAATGTTTTCTTGTGTTTATTTTGTGTTTCCTTTAAGTCAATTGTTTCATGATTTCTATTGAGTCAGTTTGTTTCATTAAGTTGTTCTGTTTTATTGAGTCATAAAAAAAAACGATTTGGGAACTATGAACTTTTCTTGGAACTACTGTCTATAATATTTGAGTGACCATTCTTTTAGCTAATGACTGCAGACTGTACAACGTGGAAAACACCAAAGTGGATGGATTTGCCATTACCATCCATACCTGTTTAGGTGTTTGAAGGATCCAAAGCTGACCTTCCACCTAATATACTTGATTTCTCTTATTTTGGGACTTGGCATACATTGGACCGGACTCCTCATTCAAGTCTGAAAAGACTAGTTTTTGTGAGTTTAGTTTCTCTTTCTCTTCCCTTCGGAACAGAAGGAGAGTAATAAAAAAAAAAGGATAAAAGTCAAAAAGAAGTGAACCAGGTGATTAGTGGCAACCACCATTATTGCTTGTGTCTCATGGAAGCCTGTCCAATAAAATCAGTCAATAAAAAAAATAAAATGATACCCTACAAAGTAGGGAAAAATTGACTGAGTGAAGCGAGAAAAGAAAAAGGAAAGTAACTATATGTGTGATCAAGAACATGAATGAGTAAGAATCCATGTGTCCTATGCTCAATGTTCCCTCGATGAGACTGCATGTTCAGTTCTAAAATGAGGTCGGTGATGGTGAATTTGGACAGTTCTCATGAGTTGTGGGCTGAAAACGGTTGGGTTGCTAAGTTGAGGTCGAGTACATGGAGTACCTTCTTAGGTTGGTGCGATTAGATGTGGCTTGCAACAGACAATAGTAACGAAGTGTTCTAAAGGATATGTGAGTTCCCCGGCAACGGCGCCAAAAACTTGATGTACTCAGGTTTTAACCACTAAAACCAACTGCAAGTGCACGGTAGTGCGCGGTAGTATATAGGGATCAAATTTCTCAGAGACCAAGGTTACACTATAAATCTTCGAGAGAAAAGTCAAGCTAGAACGACAAGAGATTGTTTGGTAGTTTCAATTTCAGAAATGTAATAAACAAAATGTAAATGAAGTTTCACAGATGAATAAAAACGCTAGGCCATGGGTATTCTGAGGAAAACATAAATCAAGATATGAATGTTAGACAGGGAATTTAGATTTAAACCGTTTTCAAAAACTCAAACAACAAACATAGTTTAGTTAACTTTCGGTAAACTAAACCCTATGTTATAGAAATCTAAAGATCAACTTCTGTTTTATCTAGAATTCTAAACATGCAATTTAACAAGTTTGATTTGTTCACAAGCTTCCTAACAACGACTTCCGCCGGTTATGAATGCTTGCTCATCAAGATTCATTTCAGGGTTTAAACAATTATTTTCAGTGAGTTTAAACAACCTAGAGATCATGAACTAGATGTGCAGTCCAGTTCAAGCAATAAGATACATCTAGATGAAGAGCTAATTGATTTAACCCCTATCTAACATATCGGTCTCAATGATTCATGGATCCCTTCGGTTCATCCTAGCCTAACTGTAGGATTACTCATACATGAAATGAAGAACACATAAAATAACATAATGATTCATTGAATAGAAATGTATAATGAAATAGGGTTCAGAAAAGCTTATATATCAAGAGTATAGATTTCTTCTCCCTAGAGCTTACAATCTTTAAAAGCAAAAGCTAAATCCAAATGAAAATGTAACGTCCTGAGAAAACTGCTCTGAAACTGTAACAAATAGGATTCAACACATTTTTCTCGAAATCCCTAGACAAAGCCAGTTCAAACTTGAAATAAACCAAAAAATCTGGTTTTCTTGTGCGCATACCGGCTGAGATCGACCTGAGGGATCGACCGATCCAAGGTTGGATTGACCGATCCAAGGTGGGATCGATCGATTTCAGTTGGAAGGGATCGAGAACTTTGCTTCTTGGTCGATCAAAACTCGCCTCGCACAAAAGGGACAAAATTACACTTTGGGATCGATCGATCCACACCCTGGATCGATCGATCTGGCCTGAAATCGCACCGTTTCCTCTTTTCCTTGCTCCTTGTGCTCAAAACTTCATCCTAAGACATCTTGACCTGAAAAGACTCGATAAACAACAACAGGAATCGAATAACGATTGAAAACATGGGTTAGAATATGCTAAAAACGCAACACATCAAGTACCGTGGTACCGCACTGGAAGAGGCTGGTGTTTTCCAAAGTTCCCATCAATTTGGGATATCGACATCGATCGACGGAAACCTTACGCCATCGATCGATACTGACCAAGAAGACAAGTCCGAACTTGCCAACGGAGATGAAGATCCGTTTGGGCAACAACTTGGTACTCAAGCATCGATCGACGGTTACCATACACCATCGATTGACAGAGAGCTGATTGAATATCGTGATCTTGTATCAGATGACGCCAGCTGGGCAAAAGTGGAGAGAAGCGCATCGATCGACACACCCCATCCAGCGTTGATCGACATAGAGAAGCAGAAGAGCAAGCAAATTCGTCATATTCCCTACATGCCTCCACATCTCAGATCGATCGACAACAGACAACACACATCGATCGACGGTACTATTCTGAAGTTCCACAAACTTCGTACTTCAACTGCCTACTATCTGGAGCATTCAACATTGATCGACACGACACACCCAACATCGATCGACGGCTTTATCGTGCATGGAATGAGAGCTTATGATACTAAAGGCTGAAGAATTTTTCATTGGGAAAAGAAAGATCAGCATGGCATCTACAGAGATGAGAACGGTAATGCACGAGCTACAGACGGAAGCGTATTGAATGTGCAAGCTGAAGACATCAGAGCAGTTCTAGAGAGAGCTACTATGTTTGAGCAGAGTTACATATGTCTACCGGAATATGCAGCAAGGATCAGTAGGCCTATGGAAGATCAAAGGACATACAACATAACAAAAATTGATGATATTGTGCATGAGATCTACAAAGCTCAAGAGATGTCACTGGATGAATTCTACACAAGGCTTGATGATGTCTACTATCCTATAGACAGATGCCTTACCAGTCTGACTACACACATGGACGAGATGAAGCAAGATCTGGATAATATACAAAGACAACATGCGATTAGGCCAGACGAACGAGCATCGATCGACGGCACCCTACAACCATCGATCGACGGCACCCTACAACCATCGATCGACGGCACCCTACAACCATCGATCGACACTGAAGCCAACCGGCAGAAGTCAGCAGCAGAAACACAACTGGAAGATATGTTTGATGAGATTGCTTTTTCTCAGAGCCTAATGAAGGAAGATATTTCTCAACAACTGAAAGATATATCAGAGACGACAGCTGCAAGACTTAGAATGCTACAATGCAGTATTGAGAACCTACAAAGAAGAATGCATTCAATGGAGGTTGTTAGAGAGGTTACAAAGAATGAGAAAACCAGAAGTGATGAATTAATGAGGAGCTTCATTGGTACATGGTTTCAGATGAGCATAGAAGATGTAGACACTTATTTTCCAAGTGTTTATCCACCTTCATACTAGTCAGAAAGTTCAAACGTCGAGCTTAAAGCTATAACCAAACGCTGAGTGGGATGCAACCCACTAATTAGTAAGTTTTAATTATTTTCTTGATTACATTAGTCTAATTTTGATTTTTATTATATTATTACAGGTTTTTAAGAAAAAGGAACATGAGTCTGCATAGAGCATCAATCGACACTTGATCATTGTCGAACGACGGAGTATCCCACGCATCGATCGATTGCCACTTAACTGTATCGATTGACGGTCACCATCAGCAGGCAGGTATATCATTTTCCTTTATCAAATTGTGTCCTTATGATTTATTTCTTCACCAATCACGGACTGAATAACACTCGTGATAGTGTTGCTTAAGTTTGGGAGAGGTTTTACTAATAAAAAATAAAAAAAATAGCAGGAACTTACATGTCAGACATCGATCGACACCACAGAGTCACCATCAGTCGATAATGAATCGCGACCATCGATCGACATATCATACCTCGCATCGATCGACACTCATTACAGAGTTTGGTATCGAGTTTCTTACTTAAACTATTATTTATGATTTAAATTTTTCCTAACCAAACCAGGGCAAATTACACTGGGGACAGAGTAATTTAAGTCTCGGGGAGGTTCACTAATGCTATTTGATTTGTTTTGAGTTTTATTTGCTATATATATATAAGTTTTTGAAAAAAGTTTTATTGAGTCAAAAAGGGATTATGATCAAAAGTTTATTATTGACTAACCACACTTTAGCACCATTTTAGAAGGTTATTTGCAGAGATTACTAGAAATACTAAAGTGGATCATCCTGCCAACACTATCCTGACATTATCAGCTTGCTTTGGAGCTTGGTATACACTAGATCGGGTTCCTTCTGCAAGTTTGTAGGTACAAGTCATTGCACCTTTGGTTCCCTTCTCTCTCTCTCTTCAGCACCTACTTAAAAGTCTAAAAGATTGAGATCATTTCCCAAGATGCAGAGGGGTAGGTACATTACCTATGACTCCATTATTCTATTTCAAAAGAATGATCACACATTGCTGGAAGCGAGGGGTAGGTAAATAACCTATGACCCCATTATTCGCCTACAATTTTCCCAAAAAGAAAAAGAAAGAAAAAGAAAAAAAATAAGAAGAAGAAGAGATCTAAAAAAATTCAGAGAAGAGAGAAAAAGAGAGAAGAAAGGGATCAAAGAAGACTTTGTACCTAGTTGTTCAGATACTTGCAGAGGTAAGAATCCATGTGTCCTTTGATCGATACTCCCAAGGTAAAGCATTCACTTTTATTTTATGCAAACAAATGAGATCATTAGAGGGGCGAGTCGAGCTAGTATTTGCTAAGTTGTTGGTAGAATGGACTTGGTTTCTATACTAGGATAGGGTATATAAAGTTTCTCTGTGATTGACTTGATAGAATGTGGTTGCAACAAAGTAGGTGATAGTTATACTTAGATATTATGTGAGTTCCCACTTTTAGAAACCTATTTCACAGACTTGTTTGCTTGAGGACAAGCAAAAGGTTAAGTCTAGGGGAGTTGATATAGTCTATTTATTACCAGTTTTAAGCCATATTCTAGGCTCTATTTAGAGTTTATTATGTGTGACTAGGCTATGTTTTATTATATTTACAGGTCCAGGAACGTTTTGGAGATATATGAGATACTTGGAGCTTTTGGAGCATTTAGAAGAGAAGAATTTGTAGTTGATCATCTAGGAAGTCGACGAAGCCATCGATCGATGGATCACACTTGGCGTCGACCGATGATCTAAGCTCGAGAGCGATCGATGCAACACACTTGTCATCGATCGATGATTATAGCCCAAGTCAGAAAGATAAAAATACCCTGAACGAGTTTTGACCTAGAATTAGGGTTTTATATTTATGTCTTGAGAGAGACAATACATCATAGACAAAGTTTTACAAAGCATCTTTTACAGAGAAATAAGAGACTCCTTCAGAGTCCTCTTGGAACTCCTTTGGTTTTTATATTTTATATCATATCTATTCTACTCATCTATGATTTCTGTGAAAAAGATCATGCTTGACTAGTTACTAATTAGATTTAGGGTTGAATGATAGCATATATGGATTAGCCCAAAAATAGGATTGTTAGGTTAAGTTAATATCCATCAATTGAGTTGTGATTAATGCTTGCATTCTAGAGTATCTAACTAGAATCTCGATGATAGGACATAGACAACTACGAGAGTAGGTTCTGTACCAGAATATATTCTGTTGAATTAGGCTGTTAGATACATGCGAGAGCTGTTCTAATAAGTCTGGTGGACTTATCAAATCTCGTCCATACTTCCTTCTGATTTCACCGTCGATCGACATCATGCCTTAGCCGTCGATCGATGGTCATTCCTTTTGCTCGCATACGAGAGTTGGAGTTAAAAGGATAAGAATAGTTAACATTTGAGTTCTAGAATATTTACATTTCCATGCCTCGTATCCATTATAATTCATAAAGCTTGGAACCCTAGATCTAGCATATTTACATTTATATTTACATCTAAAATATTTCCATATTTGCATTAGTAGCATATTTCCATATTGCATCTTACTTCTTGACAAGAAATATTTCCTTAATCTGGTTATTAATTACTAATATATATATTCACCTAGCTTAGTCTTTACAAATAAGAAATCTATTGTGTGCCTTTGCTCTCTGTGGATTCGATCCCTAAGTACTACACCTAATCTATTTTGACAAGAGTATTATAGAGTGTGTTAAGATTAGGGTTAATTTGACATTAGATTGTTTAGGATATTCATTCCCCTGCTAGAACAAAATACACACCACGTCAACGAGCATGAGTGTATGGTCCTCGTTTTGACATGCATGAATGTATGGTCGTCGTTTTGATGAGCTTGTCATCGTTTAGATGAGCATGAGTGTATGGTCGTCATTTTGATGAGCTGTCATCGTTTTGATGAGCATGAGTGTATGGTTGTGTTTTGAAGAGCATGTCATCGTCGGAGAGAGGTAGTTGTCGGAGTGGAGGCAGAGCTCGTAGATGGTGATGCTTTGCTTAGATGAGTAGAGGCAGGATTTTTTTATGGTGAGCTCGTCGCTGGACGAGCAGCAGTGGATGTTTGTGATGGTTAGGTCTTCATTGTGTCTGTTGGTGATGAGCAGCTCGTTGAGGGGAGTGTTGAAGCCGAGGTTGTCACGGGACGAGTTAAAGCATAGCTCATCGTGGGATAAGTTAAAACGGAGGTCATCAAGACAAGTTGAAGCTGGAGATCGTCTTAATGGAGTGGAGGTGGAACTTGTCAATGGCAAGGTCGTCTATGGACGAGGTGGAGCAGATATTAGTTCGTTGCAATCTGAGACAAATGATGTTGTTGCAGCAGATGGTGACAACGAGCAAAGAGCAACATCATTGTTAATGTACAACAAAGGTCGTTGTTACATATAAACCGTCGAGAAGAAAAGTCGTCTTGTCTCTCGGTCATCGTGTGGAGAACATAAGGTTTGGCCGTGGATCTCATCAATATTGGTCGTCGGTGAAGCCGGCCAAGAGCCATTCTCGAGCTCATAGTTATTTTGGAGATGGGGAATGTTGTGACACAGATGTCTTTGAGAGAGGTTGTTATTTCCCCTGGTCGTCGTCACGTGATGGAGATCTCTGATAGAGGTCGTCGGCTTTTGTTCATGGAGAAGAGACACAAGATTGATGTTGGGCCTGATGTCAATTTTTTGTTGGGCATGATCCATGACTTTTTTTGTTGCATGCCTTATTATGGTTGCATCTACAGCTTGTCTTATTCCTTTTTTTTTTTGAAATATGTTCTTGATCTTGTGTGTTATATTGAAGATTTCAAGACTTGAAGTAGATATTGTTGTAAAGATTTTGTCGTTAGAAAGAGATGGTGCTAATTTTGAGGAACTGAGATGAGCTTGGTGTAGGTTGAGCGCAGAGCTGCAGCACTGGGAGCAAATCCCTCTTGTAAGACAAAAAGTTATAAAACTCTTGTTAAGTGTGAGCAGGAAGCTACATCACTTGGGAACATATCTCGTATAAAGTGAGTCGAAGCGCTTGTTCAAATGTGAGCGCAGAACTGCAGCATTGTGAGAAAATCCCTCTTGTAATATGAACAAGTTAAAAAGCTCATTGTTAAGAGTGAGCGCAGAGTTGCGACACTTGGGGGCGGATTCCGTATGAAAATGAGTTAGTATGGCTCATTTAATTGTGAGCGTGGAGGCGAGGTTGCCAAGTAGTCGATGGCCCTTTTAATATTTTTTGCAAATTTTTTCAAGTGTGAGTGTGGAGCTACGACACTTTGAGAACTGGTCATGTATTTTGTTTGTAAAGAATTTGAAGTGTGAGCGCAAAGCTACAACACATAAGGGAACGGGTCTCGTATTTTTGTGAAATATTTCAAGTGTGAGCGCGGAGCTGCATAACTTTGAGAACTGATCCCGTAATTTGTTTGCAAAAAATATTCCCAAGTGTGAGCTCGGACCCGCATCATTTATGAGAATTGATCCCATTTTTTGCTAAATGTTTCAAGTGTGAGTGTGGAGCTGAGGCACTTTGAGAACTGATCCTGTATTTCGTTTGCAAAGAATTTGAAATGTGAGCGCAGAGCTACAACACATACAGGAACTGGTCATGTATTTTTGCGAAATGTTTCATGTGTGAGCGCGGAGCTGCGGCACTTTGAGAACTGATCCCGTAGTTTGTTTGCAAAGAATTTGAAGTATGAGTGCAGAGCTGCAGCACTGGGAAAGGATCTAGTATAAAATGAGTCGTAGAGCTTGTTCTAGTGTGAGCGCGGATCTGCAGCATGGTGGATGTCAATTGTTGATTCCATATTTGGTTGATGATACAATAATAATAAATGAGGTGAAGGGGTGGAGACTTTCGTATTAATAGTCAAGTAACAAAGAGCTCGGACAATTACAAGAATTAAAGATGCTTGTTTACACATGTCGTCTAAACAAATATCTCTCTATTTTGGTGTTTGGTCGTCAAGGACGAGCTGCTCTGAACATGGCATGTCGTCTTGAGAGGGAGGTCTCCTTTTCTGTACTCTATGTACTGTTCGTACGTTTCTGATCCCCTTTAATGACTCTAATCTATTTATAGTAAAAATATTGATGATCTTCATGTGTAGTCATCAACTTGCTTAATGGACCGAGCCTGATTTTGGGCTTAGCTTTTAGTGGTAATGTGCTAAGCCCATCTCCAACAGTGCGGCTCTGTATTGACACGCAAGCCTAATATTCAGGATTCCTGTTTCGCTGAGGTTTTGCGTATTTAATTCACCAGCTCTGTCGTTCTCAAAGCTTGAGATCGTGTAATTTAAGATCTATATGTCTCACTTTTGTATGTGTTTGTAATAGATGAACTGAAAAGTGTTATTTGTTTATATGATTTGGCAGATTACAGGGAAGATAATCTTTGAAGGTCTCTTAGACGGTGATGTTAATAACTCCTGCATTTTTTGTGTCTTAATTTACTTAAAGTACAAATATTCATGGTATACTTTTGACCCAGTTTTTGTCGATTGACTAATGGAAAGGTTGAAGCTTCTCTTCTATGAGAGTACATATACTCCATCACCACCAAGCTATAAGAGATACAGTAGATTACATACTAATGTTGTAATTAATAATAACTTAAACCCTACTGTAATCTCTATATATTGTAAACCATGTACTTATGAAATATACATCATTCCTTATATGATATCAAAGCTACGATACTGAGACCTAAAAATATTTCCGTAGCCGCCTTCTTCAATCTCTTCTCTCTACCTTCAACAATGTCGACTTCATCAACTGACACCATCAGTGTCACAGAGTCCACATCGATCCTCAATGTGAACATGATGAACGTGACGAAGCTGAATTCCACCAACTTTCTTATGTGGCATCGGCAGGTTCATGCTTTACTTGATGGGTACGATCTTGTAGGTTATCTCGATGGATCCATCATCAGACCACTAGTGAATATCAGCAAAAATGGAGTCATTGCAACAAACTCAGTTTCCACGATTTTGAAGCGCCAAGACAAGCTCATATATAGTGCTCTCTTGGGTGCTATCTTTGTTGCTGTCCATCCTATTTTTCAACCACATCGGTTGAAATATAGAGCATCCTTGCCTCAACATACGCCAAACTGAATCTCGGTCATGTGAAACAAATCAAGAAACAACTCGAGCAATGGACCAAGGGCATCAAAACCATTGACGAGTATGTTCAGGGCTTCACGACTCGCTTTGATCAACTTGCCTTGTTTGGCAAGGCTATTGATCATGAAGATATAATCAATTTCATCATTGGAGAACTTCCCAATGAATACAAATCAATGGGATATCAGATCGAGGCTCGTAACACAGGTCCCTCTATCAGAGAGATCCATGAGAAGCTGATCAATCATGAACTAAAGATTTAAACTCAGTCTGGAGCCACGGTTGTGCCTATTACTGAAAACGCAGCATACTCACGTCAAGGTGGGAACCCAAACCAAAGCAACAACAACCGCTACACACCGAGGAATAACCAGACATGACAACAACAACAAACCTTCCAACCCAAGTCAAACCAAAACCAAGGTGGCCGTGGGTATCAAGGTCACTATCAGTATTGTGGAGTTCATGGGCACAATGCTAGAAGATGCCCACAGATCCAGTATGGTGGTTCTCATCAGCAAAGAACGACAACACCCTGGCAGCCATGATCTAATCTTGTCAATGTACCTCAATATGATCCTGAAAATTGGATTCTCGATAGCGGTGCTACACATCACTTGACATCAGACTTAACCAACATGTCACTTCATCAACCGTACACAAGAGGAGAAGAGGTTCAGGTTGCCGATGGTTCAGGCCTAAATATCTTTCACACCGGTTCTGGTTTAATTCCTACACACTCTCGCTCCCTTGCTCTAAAAAATGTCTTATATGTTCCAGACGTGACCAAAAATCTCATCTCTTTTTATCGATTATGTAATATTAATCGTGTTGTTTCGGTGGAATTCTTCCATGCATACTTTCAGGTGAAGGATCTCAGCTCGGGGGCCAACTTACCCCAAGGCCGAACTAGAAATGAGCTGTATGAGTGTCCGGTTAACATCAGTGCTTTAGTCTCATGGATATCACCAAAATTCGACCTCTCATCATGGCACTCTCGACTTGGGCATCCATCTCTATCAGTTCTTAAAGATGTTGTCTCAAAGTTTTCTTTACCTGTCTCGCATTCTCTTCAAAATGAGTTCTCATCTTCTGATTCTTCATCAATAAAAGCCACAAGATGCCATTTCCTCAAACACAATTATGTCACATCGTGTGCTTGAATACTTGTATAGTGATGTCTGGATGTCACCATTACATCGTTTGATGCTGCAAAATAATATATCCTCATTGTGGATCACTATAGAGATACAATTGGATCTATCCAATGCAACAATAATCACAATTCAAAGAGATATTTATCGCCTTTGTCTTGCTTGTAGAGAACCGGTTTCAAGCAAAAGTTCAGACACTGTACTCTGAAAATGGAGGAGAATATATTTCTGTACGTTTTTATCTTCAGAACAAAAGCACCTTGCATCTTACCACTCCGCTGCACACTCCATAAGATAATAGATTGTCGAAGAGAAAACACAAACACATTGTTGAGTCAGGCCTCACACTGTTCAGTAATTCTTCGATGCCAAAGACATTTTGGCCTTTTGCGTTTGCAGCTGCTGTGTATTTGATAAATCGCATGCCAACAGACATCTTAGCTGGATCATCTCCCTACGTGAAGCTCTTTAATCAGTCTCTGAACTATATGAAGCTTCAAGTGTTTGGCTGTTCATGTTTTCCTTGGCTGCATCTATACACAACACATAAGCTCGATGATCGCCCGACTAAATGTGTGTTTATGGGATATTCACTCACACATAATGCTTATCTCTGTTATGACATGAAGACAGGCCGGATGTTTACTTCAAAACATGTGAAGTTCAATGAAGCAGAGTTTCCTTATACTTCTGCATCACGAGTAATTGAGATACCAGTTCAGAGATGGATGCTAACTCAAGTCATTGATGTATGGTGTTTTGACACATTCTAACAATGTTTTCTAAAGTTTTTTTGTGTCTTTATCGATTCTTTCTAGTCTTTTTGAGTCATTACATGTCTTGAGTCGGCTTTGATGGAAGATGGATCAGTTGGAGCAAAAGAGGCAGAAAAGAGTACACATTGGAGATTTTCATGCAGAGCAGCCGAACGGATCAGCCAGGTGGGTGATCCAAAGGGGAGCAGAGCACCCAAATGCCTGCTCTAGGGGCAGATATATTGAAAGAAGTTTCTAATATTTTGGGATTTTACCGAGGGATCTCTTTTTTTCCTCCTGGCCGCCACATACCTTAAAATACATTGTTTTTTATTATTCTTATCAAACTAGACTATTTTTCATAGAGATTTTAGAGAGAGAGAGAGAGTTGGATACTTTGTAATATTAAGGGAGAAGAATATCTACATCCTTTGGAGAAGATTTCTAAACCTTCTTGCTTTTTATTTATTGATTCAGACATGTTTTCTTCATCTCTTATTTATGTGTGTTCTCTGTTCATAATTGAGTAGTTGATTTGTTAGGTTTAGGGTGTTAGAGATTGTTAGAGTATTTTTAGGTAGGGTCTTTGATGGCACCACAGAACGATAAATAAATAAGAAGAACCAAATAAATCAAGACTGAAAATAGATGTTTTATTGAATGAATGAGAAGGAACTATAATGTTTGGTGTATAAACCCTAGTTCTAGCCGCCTAGCTCTAATCTCTTAGTCTCAGAATGTCGATCTCTTGTTCTAGGGTTTGGGATCCTCTTATATAGTCAAGTAGATGTCGGTTATTAGGTTAAACTCTTCCATATCCAAAATAGGAGAATTCCCTTAAGTAGAAAACTTCCATTTTACCGGAGACAGGGATGTAAGCAAGGGTCAGAGCCGGAGCTTCTCTTAGTAGGAACGTGGAGGCCGGTGTCCTGACCGAGTCCTTGAGGAATTTCATACCGGAGTATTTTTCCCCAACAGTTTGCCCCTTATTTCTCGTTTTTGTCCTCGAACTCGAGAGATAATTTGTGCACTTGAGTCAACCGAGATTGCTTTATCTCAGTATCTCCCCTTAAGAAGGACATCGCTCCAATAATTTCTTTTCTCTAGGTTCTTCTTAGGCCTGAAACGTGTTCGAGCCTGGAGGAGAATCGATTTCCCAAAGATAGACCGGGGTCTAGTAAATATTCCTAGGTTATGGATTTGTTCTCTGTTTACCCTGCAGAATTATGGATTTTGGTCTTGCATTTCAGTGGATGCCGAGGTTCATGACCATGGCTCATACTCTTTATGCAGTTTTTGTGGTACCAATGGCGCATGACTCGTTGAATAATTTTTGATACTTCAATGGGTATCAAAAAATTTGCTCGTTGAAGGCGTGGACCTTAGACACGAGCAGGACTCTAGAGGAGTAAAATTTTGTCAGGATCTCCTTATGATACTCCCCGGTTCGAGCACCGACCTGCTTGGATCATGGACACGGCCCAAGATGGCTATCTTGTCAACCAGCTCGACCAAACCGAGGTTTTACCATCAGATCGTGCTGACCATACTGACCATGTCAACCCATCAGTTCCTTCCGTCGATAATCATCATATTCTCCCATTGGATCATTCTGATCAGAACAGTCCATCCAATCACCCCGATCATACCGCACGTGTTGTCCACCGTATCCGCCCATGGATGACCGTATTGGAGCTCAATCTGGAACCACGACCTAGAGATCGAATTGATCGACCTATATAACTTCTTTCCCAACCAATTAAACATTCTAAGACTGATAGTCAAGCCAGAATCAACTTGGGACGAGAAGAATCCAAAGATGTTCACAGATTTTCTCTTTTGGCCCTTTTGGTGCAAACTGCATGTCCCGATGGCTGTCCTTGCTTCCTTGCTTCCATGATCGACCCTTTCATGAATTGCTCTCTTCCATATTTCACTAAGGCATGGAAACTCAGCTGTCTGAATATTTTTCTCACACCAGTTCACATCTTGGTCATGAAAATCAACCGGTGGGTCATGTGAAACAGCCGGCGGGTGTGTGGTTCATCCCGCGTGTGTTCTTATCCTTCCCATCATGGACCTGCACAAACAGAATGAACTTGTACATCAGCTGAAAAGTCATTTTCGTCCAGATCTGGAAATCAAGAGTCTTTGACTCTCTTTAATATGTTCTAGTCTTTGTTTTCATTTTCTAGGTGTGATTTTTCACAAAAATCTTAAATATCTCTTTGACTCATTGTAGTATAAATATGTAATCACATCTAAGGAATAACATAGATTTTGTTTTTCCCCTTTTTGAGAGTTTTTCTCCTTTGTTCTTTGTAGAACACTTCCTTGTTTCTTGGTGAGGTTATCTCCGAGTAAACATCCTCTAATTCGTTGGACCTGTGCGTCATATCAAGCAACATTTAGAAACCCTTCTTTTGTTGGACTTGTGCGTCATATCAAGCAACAACTGAAGTCTGGTAGTATTAAGAGACTTTCCGCATCTCTTGTGTCACCATTCGATCCATCATTTCTCCCTTTTGGCGAGATCATATCCCTTCAGTCCGTTTGAGTGATCCTGTCCGAATCCAGGACGTATCAAGTGGTATCATATCCACTCAACCGGTTTTATCTTTCCATCCTTCTCATCTTCCATTAAACATTTCTTCTTCTTCTTCTTTCTATCTCAAATCCGGGTCTCTACCTTACCTATTGCCATCCTTCTATAAAAAAAAAAAAGAAAAGAAAAGAAAAAGAAAAAGATCAATCAAAAAAAAATAAAAGAAAAGGTAATCGAAAGTTTGATTTTTGTTTGGCTAGGTTGTGGAAAAGAAATCCTGTTGGCTGAGGAAAAATCCAGCCTTGGAGTGGTTAAAACGGATTTGAAAACCCAATTCTCTTATCTTTCTATCTTGTGTTCATCTCTTGTTGCTTGGAGAAATCCACTAGGTTACTTGATTTGTTCTCTTAGAACTTTGAGAGGAGACTCTTGAGTGACCACTAAAATCTGAGAGAAACACTTGTGTGGGTGAGATTAAACACTTGAGAGTGTGAAGATTATTTGTATATGTTATCCTTTTGTGTTGAGAACTTTTCAGGTTTAGATGTTTGGACTTCTCAAGAAGAGTAGCAACGAAAATTACCAACAACAAGCTATCTCTAAATCTTCATATCAAAATTTGTTGAATATTTTTGATGAGTTTGTTACTGTGCAGGAAAGGCCAACTCTAAGGAGACAACATAAGATGCCGAACCGGAGGTGTAAGTATCAGTTTAAAACGTCCAGAAATGAAGCTGTTCAAAGAAGGCTTTTCAGTCAGTTTGAAATCCAAGAGTTTTGTGACAACCTTGTGGAGGGAGTGGTGAAAGCACTCAAGGACGTCATCAAGATCCATAAGAAGAGTACATCCACATGTTCACCTGTAGCTGAGCCATCATTTTTCATCAGTGAAACACCCAAAGCTAAATCTGAAAACCACCTTGAAGATCTAAAAGATTTTTCAGATTATTTACCAATTTTTGATGAGTATGATGAATAGCAGATGGAAAGTTTGATCACTTGTGACGATAAATGTGATCCTCCTTCTCCAAAACCTGATCTTATGTTTGATATTGATAATGAAGAGACTAATGGACCGGAGCATCCGAGTAGTCTTGTTCTAGTTTCACAGGTTTTTGAGGAAGAACCATTGGACTACCCACAACAAGGACCACGTCTTGACACTAGGATACCTTTTGCATGATGATCCAGATCTCATCTTTGATGAAGCAGACGAACTTGGTCCAATCTTTGATGAGGAAGCACCAAGCATCACATCCATCAACATGGAGAATAATCTTTGCTTTGATCCAGGCACAACTCCTACACCTTTGTCCACAAACATTCAAGAGCACTGTGAGAAAATTGATGTGATTGATTTTATGCCTCAAATGTTTGTTAAGATCAGTTCTCAAGATGTGAAATGTTTTGGTTTTGACAAAGTTAAAGAATTTTGTGTTTCAAAATCTGTTTTTGATAACATGATTCATTTTTTTGAGAAATTTGAACCTAATTGATTTTTTGATCAAAAACATTTTTAAAATGGAAATGACATCCATTCTGGATTTGTTTTGAGTTTTGATCAGTTTTTGAAACATATCAAAGGTTTTGATCATCTTGAAAAGTCATTAGAACTTGAATTGCAACAACCTGATTTTTGTGCTGGAAAATCATTTGATTCATTTGTCTTCAAAGAAAATGGCTTTAATATGAGTTCCTATAGACATGCACTGATCATTGGGAATTTGTTTGCATCCACTTGGGACTTGGAAGAATTCTTGGTTAAGAAGTTGCTGGAACAGAAATCACCTAGAGATGAAACCGATTTTTGTGATTCTATTTTGAAGTGTAATATCTTGTGTGATGAAACTGATAGACCTTGGCTTGTGTTGAGATCATTGCTTAAAAATTGTTTTCTTTTGAGCTTTGATGTTATCTTGGTTTCCAACACCTTCTTTGAAAAATATATTGAGCTTTTGTTAAGTGATTCTCAGTCTGAACTTACTCTTTTGTGTTCTGATTTTGAGAAGGATAAGCACGTTTTGAAAATGCTCAATGTTATCTCATGCCTTGGTACCATTCTGGTCTGTAATGCTTACTTTGATGTGCATCTTGAAAGGCTGATACTTGTGCTACTTGTTCTAGGGAAAGAGACTTTGATTTCTGATTTGATCAAGTACATTTCTTGCACATATGATCCTGGTATTTTAATATTTGTTTTGAGTGTCCAGGAAAAACAGGTTCAGTGTCAAAGAAATGATAGCAGTGACCGTGCTCATCAGCCTGAGTTTAGGAAATGCATGTACTTAAGGGATGAAGCAGTTCATGGTTGTAGGCGTGATGATCACATAAGTTCCCAACGGCCTAAAAAGTTTGATGATTGGATCAGGTTGTTCCCAACACTTCAGGCCGTGGAAGAGAGTTACAGAAAGAGCACATACACGTCCCTATTCTCAAGATCTGAAGCAGTGAGCCAAGAGCCAATCTATTCTAAGGAGAACCCGGCTAGACCAAAGACATAACAATTTTCATCACTTAGCCATGAAACCGGAGGTAATTCCAAAACTTCTACTTTTATTTGTGCTGATGAATCTGTTAAGTGTCATGGCAGGAATCAGATTACCAAGGATGTGCCCATGGAGCTTAACTGTTTTCTTCCTTCTTTTCATTCTGATAAATTGAAAGAAAACTCAACAAAAGAGGCAGAAAGAGTTCACCAAAAAGAAAAACGTTGGAGCAGACCATCCTCAATGAACCAAAGATGATTCCTCAGTCAATCCCTTGTCAACTCCAAAAGCACTGTAAGAATCATGAGTTGATTGTCTCTTCTCATCATGAAAACGTTTTGAATACAAGCATTTCTTTGCGAAAACAAATTTTTACTTGGTACAAAAACGTTTTGCTTAAATCTTTTCATGATTTGTATTAATTGAGCTATGCATTGAAAGAGATTCAGATTTGGAAAAGGCATGAACCAAGATTCCTTGGACCAGAGAATCAATTTGATTTTGTTCATGTTGAGAAATTTCAAAGTTGGCACTTTCTCATTCTTTTCCTATCGGTCACAAAGCTTTGCTTGATTTTAAAACAAGTAAACCAATTTTTGACACTCATTTTACTTGCTTGATGTTTATCCACGTGCTTGATGATTATCCTAAGAGATTGGATCCTGTTTTTGATGTCTAAAGGATAGAGAAACCCTTTGATTATTTATTTCGCAGATTTGATGTGGTTTCTTTAGTTGTTTTGAAAGTACATGATATCTCTTTCGTAAGAGCTTGATTTTAAAACAAGTAAACCAATTTTTGGCACTCAGTTTACTTGTTTGATGTTTATCCATGTGCTTGATGATTATCCTAAGAACTTGGATCCTGTTTTTGATGTCTTAAGGATAGAGAAATCCTTTGATTATTTCTTTTGCAGATTTGATGTGGTTTCTTTAGTTGTTTTGAAAGTACATGATATTCATGATCAAATCCTAAGGAGAGCAAGCACAGGAGAACGAAAAACTTCTTAAGGATAGAAAAACCCTTTGATTATTTCTTTCGCAGATGTGGTTTCTTAAGGATAGAGAAACCCTTTGATGCGGTTTCTTTAGTTGTTTTAAAAGTACAGGATATTCATGAGGAGAGCAAGCACAGGAGAACGAAAACGTTCTTAAGGATAGAGAAACCCTTTGATTATTTCTTAAGGATCCTGTTTTTGATGTCTTAAGGATAGAGAAACCCTTTGATTATTTCCTTCTCAGATTTGATGTGGTTTCTTAAGTTGTTTTGAAAGTACATGATATTTCTTTCTTAAGAGCTTGATTTTAAAACAAGTAAACCAATTTTTGACACTCAGTTTACTTGCTTGATGTTTATCCACGTACTTGATGATTATCCTAAAAGCCTGGATCCTGTTTTTGATGTCTTAAGGATAGAGAAGCCCTTTGATTATTTCTTTCGCAGATTTGATGCGGTTTCTTTAGTTGTTTTGAAAGTACATGATATTCATGATCAAATCCTAAGGAGAGCAAGAACAGGATAACGAAAAAACTTCTAATGTATCAAGGATATGGAACTGGAAGTACTTGAGGAAAACAAGTTCAAAACTCCAAGAAAGTTTCTGTCCAAAATTTCCCTTTATTGAATTTTCCATGATTTTAAAAAAAAATTTGTCTGATTGATTTTCTTTTGATTCAGGTAAAATGGATTTGAGGTCAAATCATTTTGAAGTGGGAGGGAATGATACGCCCCGGTTTGAGCACCAACCTGCTTGGATCATGGACACGGCCCAAGATGGCTATATTGTCAACCAGCTCGACCTAACCGAGGTTTTACCATCAGATCGTACTGAACATACTGACCATGTCAACCCAGCTGTTCATTACGTTGATACTCATCATATTATCCCATCGGATCGTGCTGATCAGACTGTCCATACCAGTCCATCCAATCACCCCGATCATACCGCACGTGCTGTCCACCGTATCGGCCCATGGATGACTGTATTGGAGCTCAGTCTGGAACCATGACCTAGAAATGGAATTGATCGACCTACATCACTTCTTTCCCAACCAATTCAACATTCTAAGACTGCTAGTCAAGACAGAATCAACTTGGAACGAGAAGAATCCAAAGATGTTCACAAATTTTCTCTTTTGGCCCTTTTGATGCAAACCGCGTGTCCCGATGGCTGTCCTTGCGACCTTGCTTCCATGATCGAACCTTTCATGAATTTCTCTCTTCCATATTTTACTAAGGCATGAAAACTCATCTATCTGAAGATTTGTCTCACACCAGTTCATATCTTGGTCATGAAAATCAACCAGCGGGTCATGTGGAACATCCGGTGGGTGTGTGCTTCGTCCCGCGTGTGTTCTTATCCTTCCCATCATGGACCTGCACGAACAGAATGAACCTGGACATCAGCTGAAGAGTCATTTTCGTCCAAATCTGGAAATCAAGAGTCTTTGACTCTCTTTAATATGTTCTAGTCTTTGTTTTCATTTTCAAGGTGTGATATTCCACAAAACTTTTAAGTCTCTCTTTGATTCATTGTAGTATAAATATGTAATCACATCTAAGGAATAAGATAGATTTCGTTTTTCCCTTTTTTGGGAGTTTTTCTCCTTTTTTCTTTATAGAACACTTCCTTGTTTCTTGGTGAGGTTATCTCCGAGTAAACATCCTCTAATCCGTTGGACCTGTGCATCATATCATGCAACGTTTAGAAACCCTTCTTTTGTTAGACTTGTGCGTCATATCAAACAACAACTGAAGTCTGGTAGTATCAAGAGACTTTCCGCACCTCTTGTGTCACCATTCGATCCATCATTTCTCCCTTTTGGCAAGATCATATCCCTTCAGTCCGTTTGAGTGATCATGTCCGAATCCAGGACGTATCACCTTGTTTCTGTGCTTGTTGAAAAAAAATTCCTATGATTTTTTCCCAATTCAGGAGATTTTCTATCTTTTTTCATAGGAGAATCGTTTTGAATCTGATATCCCATTGTTTCCATAGGAAGATGATTTGAAATTTAAACAAATCCCTATTTTCCGAAATCCAAGAAATCATGACATGTGACTTCCTCAAGAAGACGCTCAACGGCTCCCTATTTATATGCTATTCATTCTTCTCATTTCTTGTTCACATCGACGCTTTGTGACCGTGAGCTTCTTTTCAGGTGCTATTTCCTGATCTTTCTCATCGTTGGGGTCGATTAGGTTGTCCGATTTAGTTTCTAGGTGCGTCGGTAGGTTCTCCTTTTTTCTTATTTTATACCCTCTTTTACCAGGAAAGAATATGTCAAAGCAATCTCAATCTTCTGCATCTTCTGCGGCCGAGAGACCAAATCGAAGAGGAGGGTAGATTCATTATATCCAAATCCGGTAGTTCGTCTGATCCAATTGACGAATGTGACTTTTTGGCTCCAGCTCCGTTGTCTTACGCCTCCGCAGATTCTCTTTTAGTGGGTCCCCCTTAGCTAGTCGGGGATGATGACATTAAGGAATGGAGGGCGAAATACTCTTCCCACTTTGATTATTATGCGAGCTCCTAACCTGTCGAAGCTTGCTTCCAGTTTTGGACCGGGGGAGATAGGCATCTACAAGACTTTATTCGATTCCGGATTCAGAGGAAAAATCATGATATTAATCGTTGGGCTTTGTGATTTATTCGAGATTTCGTCCTCTCAACTTAATCCTCATGCATGGAGAATGCTTATCACCATACAAAATTTAGGCGATATAGAACATCTTTCATTCGGTATCAATGAGATTCTCTTCGCTTATCATCTGGCTCCAAGTAATGGAGGGGAAGGACGATTCCACCTCCACCCATGGAGCGGGTTGGCAATCGTGGAAAAACTGCCGAAGGACGATCATAAATGGCCAGTCTTTGGGAAGAAATGGACAGAACGCTATGCTTTTATGTCTCTTTCTGATCTTGGTTATCAGTGAAATTGCGTAGGTAGGCATAGTAGTAGGATACTGTTGTGCTCGTTGTTGATTTCCTTAATTGGTTTTTGCTTTTGTTTCAGTCGCTGGGACGCATCAGGTCCTTCCGGAGGGAGAAAGTACCGTTCTGCAGGAAATATGTCGGGAAGCGTGTCGAGCGATTCTTTGTAGGCTTATAAAAAGGCAGCGGAGGCAGTGTCGGCGAAGAAGGGTACATCAGCAAAACTGCTTCTGGGGATGAGGTGATGATCACTAGAAGCAGGCGCACAACCATCGTGAAGGTGGAGCCGACTTCTTCTTCCCAAGGGAAGAAGCCTATGGCAAGGGGTGTTACCACCATATCTGCTCATCAGTCCTCGTACGCCTCTCGATATTTTGGTAGTCTTCTGACGGTTTTATCCAATTTGAACTCCAAAGTGTTCCCCTCGGACCCGGATGTCCTACCTAAAGGGGAACCTTCTGAGGCGATTCTGAGCCTACAAGGTGGAGTCTTTCGAGTAAGTAATTCATCCTATATGCGTTCTTGCTTTTATTATGTTCTTCTGATCTGAAAATGATCTTTGCATGCTCGTAGACCATGTTCCATCTTTATCACTTCGGGAATGGTTGCAGATTAAGGGAGTATATGTCAACCAAGTGGAGCTAGAGGAACTAACTCGCCAGTTAAAGTAGGAGAAGGATGAAATGGACTTTTCAAAGGTCCAAGTATCAAAGTAGTATAAGAGATTGTCAATCCAATCCTAAGTTTCTAGAACAGTGAGAATGCAAATCGAGTTCAAGCTAAGCAGATGCAGTATTTCAGATTGTAACAGAACTATCAAGCAACAGTATAAATAGATTAACTTTCAATGGATGTAAATAAGAACCCAGGGGCGAGGG